>JAGFZM010001280.1:241032-251032 GCA_017657215.1 Limnothrissa miodon
GGGGGGGGGGGGGGGGGGGGGGGGGGGGGGGGGGGGGGGTTGTCAAGCAAATTCAGCCCAGCCTGGGTTTTGATCAATTCGATTTATTCTGATGGAGACTGTGATACTGTGTCACAGGTGGAAGGCTCACTCAAGCAAATCTAGAGAAATGGCTCAGAGACAGGAATGGTGGTGGTGGTGGAGTGTGTGTGTGTGTTGTGTTGTGTGTTTATCCCAGGTTGTCAGATACTAGAAATTACATAAAGAATCCTTCAATGACTGAATGTCTTAGATAATGATAAAATCAAATTAATGTATCAATGTTGATTAATGGTTTGCCAATTATAAACTATTACACTCACTCACTCTCACTCTCTCTCTCTCTCACACACACACACACACAGCTCTGGTCTTAGGTCTGAATGCACTACAGCATCCATTGGACAGGCAGCTCTTGGGTAAGATGTGGTTCTGATCTGATTTAACGCCACAGCCCCAGTCAGGTGTTTATGGGGTGTTATCAGGGGTACCACATGAAACCACTGGCACAGCAATCAGCCACAGAGCTCTGACTGCAGCCGTCAATCAACCCTCAGCACGCACGGGAGCTCGGTAATTAAACAGGAATGCACTGATGTGGGTTTGATTTTTATTCCTCCAATGGTGTGTGTGTGTGTGTGTGTGTGTGTGGAGTATGTGTGAATATATGTGTGTGAGTGTGCGTTTAAACAGGAATACAAGGTACATGTGTGTACGAGTTTAATTCCTCCAGTGGAGTATCACTGCCTCATGGAGACATCATCTAAAGCTGTGTTTGGCAATTCAATGATATGGCACTGATGGCAATTAATCCTTTGACCTCCAGTCAGGACAAAATGTGTGTAAATGGATGTCACTGGGAGGAATAAAGTGGATGGAAAGAAATACATTTTAGTGATTTCATTTTTTAGAGGTCCTGCTTCGTATCATCTTTAGATGGGTACGGATGTCACAAATTGGGACCTCCTTTTAAACAGTAAGGAATTGATGAGAGAATAATTGAGGAATTGGAATCATATGAAGATCCTGGAATATTCCCACTCAACAACAACAGCCACCTGAGAAACGCTCAGATGCCAAACCTTATCTATCTATCTGTTTATATAATTATGAAAAACTTAATTCAATTTGAGTTGGACTGATAATTGTTTTGGCTTTGTTTTTCACCTAATAACATTCAAATTAGACAATTATCATAAAAAGACCTTTATAATTATTTTCTGTTGCTCCTGGGTATCCAAACACTTCATGCGTAATAGAGCATTTCTTCACACGCTCAAAACACTAGACACGCAGAAACCCGACCTCACCTCTGGACAAGCTCTGGGTGCAATATTACCCTTCTGTCCTGATAAGCCCGACTCCCCTGGGCTACTAGACTGTGGCCGCGGCTATCTGAGACCAAGGTCTTTCGGGGAGATTGGGAGTTCAAATTGGATAGGGTCACATTCTGAGGCTGACCCTCGATGCCTTATCAATATAGGCACAGTGTTGGGCATACATCACTGAAATATCACTGCAGTCAGCCCTACTGTCACTCTCACACACACACACGCTGGTGAGCATCGGTTACATCACTCAATTCTTGACTCCTGAACCTTATGTCGTGGGTCTGTTTTGCTTTGGATATAAAAAGCAATACAAAAATGCTGACTTTACATCTTTCAACGCACATGCATGATATATAATTACCGTAGCTATGACGACATATGATGGGCAGAAAACAACTATTTCAGCATTCAGGTCATGTGTGGAGATGAGATACATGAGGTCAAGTATTTTATTAAATGTGAAGAGGAGAAGGAAATGATGATGGACTGTGTTTGTCAGAGGTGAAAGGGAAGAAAATTGTGTATGTGTCTGTGTTTATCTACATGATATTACATGTGTTTGGGGCAAATTATTGACATTTTCATTTGTAGTTTGTTTCGCAGACTCACTTGACTGCGAGCTGTAAACTGCTTACAGCTTACATAAAAACACAACACTTATGGGGTAAGTAAGTCTGTAAATAACAGGCATAGCAAAACAATAACTATTAGCAAAAACATGAACACTGCTTTGAGTCCTGTAGCCCAGCCTGGCCCTCAGACTGACAGAAACACAGCGCCCTCTAGTGGGACAGTGGTGTATGACAGCACTGCCAGGGGATGCAGAATGCCTCAGAGTGTGTGTGCTTGATAGGCAGCGTCTCTCTGCATTAAAGGTAACAACTGGTCTCTTGGGGGATTTCCACAGCGTCCTTTCAAAGACGCGCGGGAACTACGTGAAGTGTAACAGTCTTCATCTTATCTCACTGTTTATATCCACATAGAGAAATCGTCATGGGCACAGAGAATTTCAGATAGCGCTTCTCTCGCCACTAAAACTAATACATAATCAAACCTCAATGGTTGGAAGTTTTGCAACACCAAAAAAAAAAAAAAAAGGTGGGAAGCGACACATGGGAACAAACTAAATTTGTGCACATGCAGAGTACTCACACTAGCGTTTCATTCCACTAAATCAGGTTCTAAAAAGCATTATTGAGGCCCCTGGTCTCTAAGCCGACATTAAGAACAACAAGCACAGAGGACAGAGAGCAGAGCATGTGTGTTTATGTTAAAAATATGCTATATTTATATGAGCAGAAGAGAGAGGGGGGAGGGAGGAGATACAGGGGTAAGAGAAAGGTGGAGGAGGCAATTGAAAGAAAGAAAGAACAAGGGGACAGAGGGGAGAGAAAAAGAGGAGGAGACAGGGGGCAGACAGATATATATATATAGATAGATAGATAGATAAGATAGATAGATAGATAGATAGAAAAAGAAAGAGAGAGAGACAGAAAGAGGTGTCTGTGTGGGAGATGGGTGGGAGTTGTTGCTCACCACGCCAGTAGGAACAGCTGCCACCACGCAGTAGAGGATGAGGGGAGGAATGAAGCTGCTCTCCTCCACACCGGGGTACGGCTTCATCAGTTCAGCGTCGTTGCAGAAGAAGCCCTGGATGTGGATGCCAAACGTTTCCGTGCACTCAAAGTAGTAGGCCAGCAACACCGTCCCAGCCATGATGACCAGCTGAAAGAGCACACACACAACATGATTTAGGTTCACTTCGAGGCAGAGTGTGTATGTGTATGTGTGTGTGTGTGTATTTGTATGTGTGGACAGCAACAACGTCCCAGCCACGATGACCAGCTAAAAGAGCATACACACAACATGTTTTGAGTTTTCTATAAAACAGATTGGTCTTACATGTGTATGCGTGTGTGTGTGTGTGTGTGTGTGTTTCCAAAAACACTGTCCCAGCGATAATGACCACTTGACTGAACCATTGGCCACTATTGGCTATTTTTCAGATATGGCCCGTCATAAGACTCAATGAAATTTTTATTTATTTAAGATTGTGTTGTCCCAAGCTGTTCTCCAATGCGCTTCGTCATCCTGTGTGTGTGTGTGTGTGTGTGTTGTGTAAGTCTTTGCATACGACATCAATGGTGCTAAAAAGGACGCAGCATACTGCCATCTCTCATTTTGAACACCTACTCTTTTTTCTCTCTGCATCTGCATCAGATCTTCACAAAAAAAGCCTTTTATCGCGCACACACACATGCACGCACGCACACAAACACACACACACACACTTCTCTGTAAAACAGCGCTTGCTTCTTAATAAATAAAGAAAGAAATAAGAAAGACTTGGCTAACAAACGTCTCCATCTGCATGGCTCCGGGCACAAACTTCTCTAAAACCCTCTGTTGCGTAACCATCCTCATCCTCCCCCTGCAAGAATGAACGCAAAACAGAAGGACCTCGTTCCTATCCTCCCCCCTCACACACATGCACACGTACACACACATGCACAGGCACATGCACACACACACACACTCAATCCACATGTATGCACCCACCCAAACGTTCTTATCCTACCCCCGCGCCCCTCCACACACACACACACACACACACACACACACACACTCTTCCTCTCCCCTATGCTTCCTTTGAGATGAGCATCCTCAACTGAGTTAACCAGCTAAATCTAGCAAGTAGCTACTAAAAGTAGCAAGCAGGCAACTGTATGGGACGCTGGGAGGACACAGAAAACTAAATCAGCAGGTTGAACATTCAAGTGCTCCTCTAGCCCCGAGGGCTGGCCTCATACTGGGCTTAGAGGAAGGGAAAGAGAAAAAAATATATATAAAGAAAGATAGAAAGAAAGCCTCATACTAGAGCTTGGAGAGAGGGGATGAGACAGAAAGACAGAAATATATAAAGAAAAAGAAAAAAAGATAAAGAAAGAAAGAAAAAAGGAGAGGTGCGAGAGAGAGAAACACTGTGGTCATTAGTACCACGTGATGATGACGCTGTGTCTTGGGAACCTGAACACATGGACAGCCAGGAACACACCAATCACCTCCGCACACACACGCACACACACACACACACACACACACACGTCACCTCAGGGGGTAGGGTAGGCAGAGGCTGGCTAAGTTCTATCTGATGCAGCAGATATGCAAGCACACACACAATGCACAAATATCTGAACACACACAGTCTGGCACAACACACAACACCAACACACACACACACACACACACACATTATAGGTCACCTCAGGGGGTGGCTGGCTAACAGAGCTTGGCTCTGACATATAAGCAACACAAGCACACACACACATACACACAACCACAACCAAATATGAGCACACACGATTGCCCACACGCTCGCGCGCACACAGACACACACAGACACAGACACACTCTCTCTCTCTCAAATGTGGGCACATTCACACTCTGCAGTTCAACATGCTGATCGCTTTGAAGTTCCAAATGATAACTGCACTCAATTTTGCTGCACAAGCAAATGACAGTTTGAATACTCTCACTTTCACTCAAAACTTCAGGGAGATTCATTCACTATGGCACTGAACAGCTAACCAATATGTTGAATATTGACTAAAAACATGTTGAACGATGAATGATCGACATTTAGATTCTATGGCAGAACACGTACTGTAACCAATATCATGTTAAATATTGAAATTTTGATTCTATGGTTAAACACCTGACCAATGTCATGTTAAATTTTGACACAAACATTCTATAGTTGAACATCTGACTGAATATCACAGCTTTGTGGATTCAGCCAAACTACACCCATGAGGTTATCCACGAGCAACCTCTCTTGTGTTATATTGCCAAATTAGGTTCTATGACGTAAACCCTGACTAATATCATGTCAGATTGCAGACATAAACATGCTTTAGTATACACATATATTACATCATCAATGATCAGTATGGTGTAACCCGTTTTGTTAATATGACTTATGGCTGATAGATTTCGATTTTTACGTGCTTAAAACTGTGCAGATTAGTCTGTGAAAGAACCTGGAAACAGAAGCGAGACTCTTCATGAAGCAGATTGTCTCACAAATCATGGAAGAACACACACCCACACACACATACAAAAAGATGGAGTTTTCTCTGTCCTTGACAGCAACAAAGAAATATGCTGACAAGTTTCAAAACTTCATGAAACCCAACAAATCCATGAGGACAACAGTTTAAAACGCTGAGTCATCTGTTCTATTCGTAATGAGTAGTGGAGGTTGGAAGTTGGCCCAGTGGTAATGTATATGATTGGACAGGATATATATTTAGAACACACAAGATCTGGCTCCCAACAAACATTTAATAGAGGCTACATACCAGTACACGTGTGTGTGTTGAGAGTAAAATCAGGTGCTTATGCACATTTTTAGTAACGGCAAATGGTAAATAACCTGCATTTACGTGGAGATTTTCTACTCCTATGAGTAGGTCAAAGGACTTTTCAATGTATGCCTCTCATTTACCTATTCACACACCAGTTTGAGGTTAGTATCTTGCAAAAGATTCTAAGATGTGGTCAGGCAAAGCGAGGCTCGAACCTGCAACCTTTCACTGCTTACGGCACCTCAACCATCTGCGGCACTACACACATAGGATCACATAGCTATGAATGAAAGGCCCAGAAGATACGCCAAAAGTGATACATTTTGGGTCAATAAAGTACAGTTCTATGTGAATGGTCCCAGAGCGAAACAAAAGTGAAATGCAAGTTCAAATGGAAGTAATTGTGTAATCCTCATAATAACCAAGTTTTTTTCTGTGGTTCTGCAAGCTCTAAAATTCACCACCCAGACATGAAACGAAATTCCCAGGCTGAGATGAACAGCCTGCAGCACTTGCAGCTTGCCTTTCTCTCAGCAAAACAGTCTTGAGTAGACTGATAAGATCCATTATTAGCTCTGCCCTAAGGAACAGAGGCAGTAGAGACCCTTGCATAACCTACTTTACACCAAAAGATTATTCATTACAGGGACTGTGTGTACAATTGTTGTCTGCACTGTGTGACCTTGAATGAACCATCCCATTGACGATGTAGCTACTGTACTAGCTGGGCTTTCAGTTAGAAAATGTTCTGAGTAGTGGGTAGATATTTACACTGTATTTATTTACACACGCGCGCACACACACACACGCACACACACACACACACACAGTCTCAGGACAAAAGGCTGGACTACAAAGTTTTTGGAGCTTTTTGTGCCCATTCCCAAACAGTAAAGTGTCCATTTTAGCTGTTACAGAGTGAAGATGAAGAAGTCGCAGAGTGAGTATTGAGTCAATCAATGACAGTAGGCTATTCTCTAGAACCACACTCAACTAGGAGGCTAGTTGTCAGAGTGAGCGGACTGAGTCAGTCACTGTCAGTATAGGCTATTCTCTAGAGCTCTGCTATGCTATCAGGCTAGCTATCAGAGAGAGATTGAGCCAGTTACTGTCAGTAGGCTATTCTCTAGAACCATGCTCAACTAGCAGGCTAACTATCAGAGAGAGTGGAATGAGTCAGTTACTTTCAGTAGGCTATTCTCTAGAGCTCTGCTAAGCTAGCAGGCTAGATGTCAGAGAGAGAGTGGATGGAGTCAGTTTCTGTCAGTAGGCTGTTCTTTAGAACTCTGCTAAGCTAGTAGGCTAGCTGTCAGAGGGAGAGGATGTCAGTAGGCTATTCTCTAGAGGCCAGCTCAGCTTGCAGGTCACAATGCGCTAACCATGTGAGCCTACCCTCAACTCTACACAGAGAGATGTGTTCATCTCTCCCTTCTTGCAACCTTCTCTCCCCCTCCCTCGCTCTCCCTCTCTCTCATGGTCCCATCTCTCTCCCTCACACTCACACACACCCTCTCTCTCTCTCCACCTCACCATCTCTCACACTCTTTTTGTCTTGGGGACCTGGGGAAATGGGGGGGGGGCTAGGGGTTTGGGGGTTGGTTAATATAATTGGGCATGCCCCCCAGCACAGCATGGAGTTGGCATGGATGCCAAGGTGGGGGCGAGCCAAAGTGCCAAGGGGGGCGTTTGATTAGCCCCATGCTCCATTACTCAACTTAATGGCACAGGGGACAGTGCATTAATAAATAAACAGCACACATCAAATAGCTGCTAGACAGGTGGAAAGGGCACATCTTGGGCCACGACCAGCTTGGCTCAGTAATTAAAATACTGTTTAGTGAGCTTAGCTATTCAACGGGCCTGTTTGGACACACATTCAATAGACAATAGGTTAAAATGCTTCATTATAACCACTTAAATTATGTTGATTACGGTTAATCTAATATTTCACTCACCCTCTCTTGCTCGCTATCTGTGCGTGTTCAGCACAGTTGACATTTTGTATTTTAATGATTTCAGAGCGCTTTTACCCTTCACAACTCAGAATCATGGGGGTGCATCCACAGAAAGATGATTGAAAAACACAATCCTATCACTATAAACACTACGGAAACAACACACACAAACATGCTCGCAGCCCTGCGAGTCATCTTTACTAGGGTGAGTCATCATAGCAGTCATATTGATGGCTCCATTTTCTCATGACACACAGAGCGTGTGTGTGTGTGCACGCGCACACACCATTTTCTCATGAGACAGGAGAGTACAGTCATAAGCATTGGAGATTTTCCCCTCAGGTGCAGTCCCTCAGGTGACCAGCAGGGGTCAGCCTAGAGCTATGGAGCAGTGAGGGAGGCATGCGACACATGCACAGACCCCCAATGAAGCTGAGGCATGAGATGAAACTATGTGCCTTATTGCGACTAGACATGCACATCTTAGTCAGAGACATGACACTCACAACTCTTTATGCAGGAAATAAACTGTGAAAATAAAGGTGAAAGAAAAACTAAATGCTAAACTAAAAAAGTACCTCCTGGAATGTGTTATGTGTTATGTGATGTGCTTCATTGTAGTTCATTGCTGTAGTGCCAGTGGTGTGCTGTGTAGTTCGTTGCCTGTGGTGTGCTGTGCTTTGCAGTGCTGTGTAGTTCAATGTTGTGCTGTGCTGTGCTGTGCTGCAGTAGAATAGGTATCCTGAATAATACACTCTAGGTGTGAATAATGCACAGGACATGGGAAGCTGGGGCACATGTAGGATTAATATTTATAGGGACAACTTGTGTGAGGATGGTGGGACACAATGTGACACACACACACACACACACAAGCAGTCACTAACTGTGTTGGTTGTGACATACTAACAGTTGCTACACAAGGCAGAGGGATGCTGGTTCTGGAGACTGCAGTGAGGATGGAGTTGCTCTCTTCCTGCCTCTGTGATCTCTCTCTGCTTGCCGCCTGCACTACTTCACTATATTACTGTAGGAGAAGAGAGAGGAAGACATATTGTGCCTGTGTGTGTGTGTATGTGTGTGCAAGTATGATGGGCTGAACAGAGAGAGATTGGGAGAATTAAAAGGCAAAAGAAACAGGGAAATAGAGAGGTAGTGAGTGAGTGTGTGTGTGTGTGTGTGTGCGTGTGTGTGTGTGTGTCAAGCTGAATTGAGAAGGGAAGGAGAGAGGAAAGGGAGAAAGAGAAGTCGAGGGATTGTATGTGTGTGTGTGTGTGTGTGTGCGTGCATGGCAGGCTGATATGGACTAGTATCGAGTCCAACTGTGACAGATCGGAGCGGCCTCTAACAGATGGCTTGTGTTTTAATTCCAGGTACGCACCTCTGCTAGTCCACCGAGGTTAAAATTAGCATTTTAGCACAAGGAAAAACAGCAGATCTCTAAAAAAAACATGCGCCCCTCATTCTACAGTGGTTTTCTAAAACCTAGGCGCCCCTCGTCCTCTTCTGTGTCTGAGAAATGAGTGGAGGAGCGACAGATCTCTGAATGGCTGTCAGGAGGAGGAGCTGCTTGGCTCTGCCCCATCCATGAGCTGTGTGCCAGAAACACCTGCTGGGACATGCAACCCTTTCAAGATGGTTGGAATAGAGATAGAGATAGAGATAGAGTGGGGGGGGGGGGGGGGAGAGAGAGGAGAGAGGAGAGAGACAGTGAGAAGATGAGAGAGGAAGAGAGAAGATAAAAGAGGGAAAAGATGAGAGAGAAAGACAAAGAAAGAGAGATAGAGACAAAGGTAAGAGAAGATAAGAGAAATAGAACAGGAGTGCAGAAGAGAGGTAAAAGTAAAAGAGGAAGATAGTGGCTGACCAGTCTCATGAGCTCAAGGATTAGGGAAGGTGTTAAGGTTAGAACTAGGTTAGGGGTGGCATTTGGGATTGGTGCTAGAGAGGGCAAGATGACAAGGAAAAGGAAGTCACAAGACAGGAAAGACAGAGAGAAAGAGAAGAGAGGGATGGACACACAAAGACAGAGAGAGAGAGAGAGAGAGAGAGAGAGAGAGAGAGAGAGAGAGAGAGATGGGGATGGTTCACAGAATATGTGAATGGAAGAGAGGTTGGTGAAGACGCATGTGGTAGAAGATGGCTTGTGAAGTTAAATGACACTAGTTCACCGGAGCCACACCACAGCTGGGGACCATATGGCTTAGAGTTCTTTTGCTAGGGTATTAGCTAAAGTGATATTTTGCATGGCACACACACACACACAGAGAGACACAGACACACACAGTCTTTTATTATACTGAATACTGAAGGGGAGAGAGAGCACTCA
>JAGFZM010001280.1:252052-265637 GCA_017657215.1 Limnothrissa miodon
TGTGTGTGTGTGTGTGTGTGTGTGTGTGTGTGTGTGTGTGGGCTAGGGAGAGAGAGGGAGGATGTCTTCTCTTGTATAGTGTATATTGCAAAAGATCCAAGCACATGAACAATGAACCAATTAAACGACAACATATTTGCTCATAGAAGGCATATTTTTCATTTAATTACAACATCTAGCATTACATCAAATTAAGGAGGAAGAAATATGTCTTAATCAGTGACAATACTTGAAAACAGCTAACAACTATTAGCATGCCAAAACATACCAAAACGGACGCGTTGGGGTTAAAAAATTCACCTCTGGCTGGAGGTACAGTAAACCCGCTAAGAGAGTTTACCACTCACTTGGACCCAATGTCCCAAGCTTTTCTATTGTAAGGCTTACTACAACCACTGGCTTAACTCACCCGGGGTTTCCACTAAATCACCTACATGTAATACCCCGCAGGTGAGATATTCGAGCCACTGTTTGCCTTCATCCGTCAGCTCGCACACAGTGATGTTTACAACACGCCGATTGCTGCAGGAAACATGTCATCTGCATTTGCTTCAGCGGGGGGGAAAAGGGGGCCAAATGCCACGATGGAAATTCCCCATGATTGTCCCCTCTCTGTCAGGTTGACCTTTAGGTCTGGCTGAGCAGCGGGGATAACCTTTTACGGCAGAAGTGGGAGCCGGAGATGACGGGAGAGCTTATACCTCAATTCCAATTGAGAGCTATAACTGGATTACCTTGATAGCTTCTGAAACCTCCAATAAGATGAATTCAGTTTCACACTCTCCAAGAGACAATTAGCATTGTATGACCTACAGGACTCGTTCAGGAGAGCATAAACTGTCCTTCTAAAACAGGGGTCTTCAACCTTTTTCAGCTCAAGGACCCCTTGGCTGTGAGAGAGACTGAGCACGGACCCCCACACCTATGGAGTAAGATTACTGTCAAAATATTTGTGTATATTGATACACTTGCGTATTTAGTTGTGCATAAAATAAACATTTGTGAGTTCTCAAATGAGTTCAGTCATGCATAAAATATACGAATTCAAAAATTACAAGTACAAAATCAAAATTTTAAATACGCCTCTCAATATTATGGATAGCCTACAACTTCGCACACGTTACTCAACTGTCAAAAGACGTCATTGCCCCATTCACAGGCATTACTTGTTGAGAAAAACATTTTGACAGCTATCTTACTCCATACACCTGGCCCACCTCAAATCCTGCTGTCATTTGGACCGTCAGTCATGAGTGCCTACATGCACGCACGCACACACACCAACGCACACATTCTAAACAGGCGTTATTATTAACAGGGGGGTAACAACTTTCTTTAGTCACATAAATTCGCCCTATAACAGAATGAATGATACAATGGTTAACTAGCTGGATATATTCAGCTTAATTCAGGCAAAGCTTCATTAGCTCAAACTGATACAGACAGAAGGCCTCTTCCTCGTGTGTAAATATAACTTCGTCTTTCAGAGGGAAACACATGAGATTGTCGTTATCGTTTTATTGTGATGGAACGTTGGATGAATGAATTCGCGCAGAATGCCTTGAAGCGCAAAGACCGCAGACTCTCATAAAAAAAAAAAACAAAGCAAAACATCACACTGAACAAATACCCTGCAAAGTTCAGGGTCCATCAGTCCCGACACTGAACAGACGAATCAAACATAATTTATCTCCCGGAATGAAAAGAACGAGTTTGCTGAATACGAAGCTATTTAACTAAAACGCACGGGGGGAAGTGTTCTTTAATCACGATGATCCAACTCAAATAAAAAAAGATCACAAGGGTCACATTTTTTGGGACGAAGAATTAAAGATAACTGATCAGAACCTGGTGAGTGGAAGAGAGCTTCTCTATTCTAGGACTGATGGAATTTGCGAGGCAATGTCACATAAGGCTCAGGCTGAAGTGGTGACCTGTATTTGTACATTTATGAATGCTAATGTATTTTGGCATAGGTTAGCAAAATGTTATGCAGGGATCACATGATCACATGCATGATTCATGGGTAGCCTACAATGTGTTATTTAAAAATGAATATGAAGCAATTTTCTTTTGAACATTATGTTAACTATGACAAATTTTATTTTTTGGAAGAGAAAAAAAATGCTTCAGACGAAATATATTCGCGGACCCCCTGCAGTACCTCCGCAGACCCCCTAGGGGTCGCGGACCCCCGGTTGAAGACCCCTGTTCTAAAAGTTCCGTCTCCTGAGACACCTTGACTTTGAAGCTGATGTTTGCGTCATCTGCATAGACTGACTGACATAAGAAAAAACAAACAATGGAACTGCTGAAAAAGAGTATCACTGAAACTAGGTAGCCAATCTGCTTCAGCAAAAAAACAGCCAATAGGCCTCACGAAGTTAAACAGAGTTGGCATTTTACATGAAGGACATGAAGGAGTACCCGATATCCGACATCATAGTACTATTTATGGCGCATTTCCACTACGGGGTAAAACCTTGGTGTTTGGGGTAAAGCCGCAGAATCAGTTGTGCTACCAGAATAGTTGGAATAGATCCTGGTTTCAGGCGTAGTGCTCTTGAAAAGCCCAATCTATTCAGCCTGAGGTTGACAAAACAATCTGGGGTGAAATGACCAGAGCAAACTACCAATCTCAGATTGAAGTTTAGTGGAACGTGGTTGTAGATAAACATCAACTACTCCCGTTGAATGCGAGGTTCTTGAGGAAGGTAGTGCAAATTCCGGACAACCCCAGTACATCCTGGAACGTTACACGCGTGTGCTGACATTTTTTTCACATGTTCTCTAGTTAAACAGAAATTCAACATGCACCTGTTTTCTTAGAGCCGTTAGCCGTTCTCAATGTTAGCTAGCTATTACATAGACTACAGTTTGTTTATAGCCAACAGGGGGCTGGACAAGAGACTGTTCCAAACAATTTTTGATTGGACCAAAGATTCTAGAGCAGAGCTCTTTGTATTGGACAATGTAATGGAGGAGGTGTAGCTTTGCGCTGTCTATGTAGAAAGAGCACTAGTTTCAGATTGTTTTTTTTACATGGCAAATTCTAGCCTGAAATTCGCAAATAGAAGGAGGCGGAATATGGAGTTGGGTGTTTCGATATGGTCCGTTGGATACTTTAAGCTACCTAAATTCAACAATAACAAGGTATATGTGGTTTTGCATTCTATGGGCTCTTTAATAGTTATTGTACAGCAGTGGTCAGCAAATAGCGGCCCCCGGGCCATAATTGGTCCACCGTCAATAATATCTAGCCCGCCAGATGAGGTTGATTAAAAAATGTTTTATAATATTTGCTGTCAAAAACGACAATTCAACATATTTCATTACACTATCGCTATCACTTCCTCAATAACCTCTACGTCAGTAGCTTGTTTTTGTGAGAATCTATGCTGCGTTGAGGGACGCATTTGTAACTTTGCTGCGCTGTAAGTGCCCGAACCAGGATCTTGCAGCTCTGTGTATAAAGCCGTCAGCGCTTCAATGAAATTCAACTAAATTCAATTTTATTTGTATAGCACATTTTACAAAAGACAGGTCTCATAGTGCTTCACAAAGTGCACCAATTATCAAGTGCAGCAACAACCTCCTTGCAGGATGAGATGTTGGATGTTCATAAATTCAGGTAGGCTCAACGCAGACCTTTCCTTCCATTCTTCTTTGTACGTCCTACATTCGCTAACAACTTTTCTTTTCGTCGCTTTGGACAGTGGCATTTTTGCTTCGCTAGCTAAGAATCTTTGTGTTGCACACATCCAAACAGAAACAACATCAGGATGTCAAGCGAGAATTAGCAACTTACTAATGCATAGCCAAATCATTAGCTAGTCAGGTTGCCAGGCCTATCTGTTGAATGAAGTATGACAGGAGCTGCAGCAGTCATTTAAAATGAATGTAAATACTTTTTTTAATAAATAGAGTAGCATATAGGCATATGATATAATAAAGCTTTTTTATCTTTAGGAAAGCATGGTTTGCCTGATGATGATGGCCTGCAATTCGATTGTCAAAAACAATTGGCCCGTGTCCAAACTTATTTGCCTACCCCTGTTGTACAGTGCAAATTCTCACACTGATGCTCAAGGTAATGGAATCCTTCTTCCCCCTTGACCCCCTTGATACTGTAGGTTAGCTACTACAGTTACAGTGAGTTTGTGGAACATGGATGTCAGAACAAGCACAAGGGAGGAAAGATTCTCCATTTCGCTAGACTGTGCTCAAGAAATCCTGTCCTCCATCGTGTCAGGAGAAAGCCAAAGTTGGTAACACTTTACATTACAGATCGTATGATATGTATGCAATTTCATGGTAAAATTATTTTTAAACCACATATTACAAATAATTACTGTGTAATATCTAGACAATTACTGTGTAATTACCATACAACAACAAAGCAAACTAGACTGCATTTTCTCGACAGAAACCGCAAGGTGGACTTGCCACCAATGTAAAAAGATGAATGTATGCAAACTGATCAAGATCAGGCGAACGGTGTCTCTAACTCGAAAGCCCTAGGAGGAGTAGCGGATCCAAAATCCGGCAGAATAATAATAAGATACGGTACTTACTTACTTAATACTTAGTATTAGAACAATACTGGCCTTGCAAAGTCCACAATAACTTGGATTTAAGGGTAAAATAAAATGTTAATAACTGCTGTAAATATGTACTTACCGAAGCAATAAATATTTAGGAAATAATGGAAGGAAATAATGCTGAATATCCCTGGAAGGTAAGGAGTAGGCCTATAGCAACACCCCACTGTACAGAAATCCTTTTGAAAAGACAAAACAGTATTTTACAGCCCTCAAACCATATAGTTACCATATAGTTACTGTGACATCATTATAAAAGATAACAGGTCACATTTTACCAACAAACTAACTACTACTAAACTTTAAACTAATTGTGCCATAACACTTAGAAGTTACTATGTAATTTAGTCCTTCATAGCACCATCATGTTGGTGTAATTACAGCAATATTACATCACAGTAAGTAAATCCTAAATATTTATTGCTTCGGTAAGTACATATTTACAGCAGTTATTACCATTTTATTTTACCCTTAAATCCAAGTTATTTGCATTGTTGTTGTATGACAATTGCACAGTAATTGTCTAGAAGTTAAACATGAATTATTTCTAATATGTGGTTTAAAAATAATATTACCATGAAATTACATACATATTACCATAAAATTACCCAGTTATTACCGATCTGTAATGTAAAGTGTTACCCAAAAGTTCTAAAATGAAATACAATATGATCCCTGCACAACATTACACTGACATTCGATCCAACGCAATGCAACATCATCCATTCCAACTGACCACAAAGAAGTATAGTTTCTGCATTATCCATTTCTATTGGTCACAAAGGAGAAAACTTTCTCCATTGTGCATTGTTATTGGTCGGTTCCTTATGGGAAGATGCAGAGTTGATCTCACTGAAAAGGTGCTGCCAGATCCAGTTATCTGCCATCTCCAGTCCTGCATTCACCTACAAATACACTGGCCAGCTCCCAATATCCACACACTATATTCAAAGCTGTAAATAACCAGCACACCCTACACATGCTCAGAGTTGTTAGACACTCGTTTCTAAAATTGAGGTCAGAGCACTATGTTTAGTACATGACTCAGTAACAGTCAAAATCACCTGTGAAAATAAAGCCCTGGTAAAAGAGAAAAGAAAAACAGCAGATGCAGAGAGAAATGCAGAGCAGACAGGAATGCAAGTAGGGTTTTGCCAGAGGATGGTGCAGGCTCTCACCTCCACAAAGATGAAGCAGGGGATGATGGAGTAGCTGCGCTGTGTGTTGTCCGATGCCATAGTGCCGCTTGCTCTTTCAATCTGGAGATGGGGGAAACACACACACACACACACACACACACACACTTAATTACATTAATTGCAATTGGAAAATTCCATGCAGACACACAATGACTTGACACTGATAAATCCATTCAGAAATGCAAAGCGACAGGGTGAGAAAGACAGGAAAAGAGATACAGAGGAAGAACATTGTGGAGGACAAGAAATAGATCACTCATTAGATTTCGGGATGGATAAATGATCAGGTTTATTAGCTGTGCACTGGCTTGTGCAACACAGTGGAATGAACAGAACACATTAATAAGATCCATCATTCTGGAATAAATGGAGGACGGTTCTGACGTCCCCAAAAGTCAGAGCCCTCGACTCCAGCCCAGAAGATGGGACAATGAAGTGGAGACAGAGAAGGCTCTATGAGGAGAAAGAGAAGGTAATGTCTGGTGATGATAACTTAAATGAAAAGAGGAAGGTGGCAATGATAAGCAGTTTGATTATTAGCATAAAGAGTTTCAGGAGTTTGATTATTAGCCAGAAGAGTTTCAAGAGCTTGATTAGTACCATAAAGAGTTCCCAACAGAGTTTAGGAGCAATATGGAGTGCTCAAGGCCTTGGTCTACATGGAAGAGGAGGAAGAGGAGGATAAGGGAGGAAAAGACAAAGATGAAGAGAGGTGTTGTGAAAGAGGAGGAGGAAGTAGATATGTAAGAGGATCGCTCAACTGGAATTCTGGGCAAAAGCCTGAACCTAAGATATGGAAGAGAAGATGTTAAGAACATCCTCAGTTGAGTACTAAACCTGTGATACTGAACAGAAGATGCCAGAACATCCTCAGTGCACCATTGAGACCCAACAGCCTGGCATCACAGCAGACACTGTTATGTTTATTGTTGTCTTGGGTTATGTTTATTGATGTGGTGTGCTTGTGTTGTAGTTTGTGTTGTGCTTAATGTGTTGTCCTGTGTTGTGCTTAATGTGTTGTCCTGTGTTGTGTTTATTATAGTGTTTGGTGTTGAGTGCTGTGGCTGGTGTTGAGTGTAAAAGTGGTGGATGGGCATGCAGAGTAGAAGTTTGAGTCTTGAAATCCTCTTTTTTTCTTTGGCCCTTTTCACAGCTTCAGTGATAATCCAGCAAATGGATAAACGCTATTGTCTCCATGAAAAGCCGCTTCGCTTGGAAGCCATCCGCACTGACAGTGAATCATAAGTCAATTATCTACTTCACGCTGACAAACGATCCCTCTCTACCTCATAGAACGTCCAGGTTATGCCAGGTGCTGTAGCAAATTCTCTGACAGCCCTGTATTGACAATAAAGACTGACTACTAGGGTCATCTACAGAGCATGCGTCATGAGATCACCAGAACCGCATCATCACTAACCTACAGCACATGATAAATACTCATGATGACAGAGCAGCTGACTGGGCAGACTCACGTCACAGCACACAATGGGCGAGCCCCGATATAAAAACAACACACACACACACACACACAAACAGATACACTTGCTTAAAACACACACACACACACACACACACACACACACACACACAGAGTGTATAACATACTTTCTGTAAAACACACTGCAAGAACACCTGTGTGTTTGTGAGTGTGTGTGTGTGTGTGTGTGTATGTATATGGCAAAAACACATCAGGACACATCACAATTCAACGGCACATGAGCAGCATAGTTGTCACTTTACTTCCCTAGACTACACTTCCACTCCCTGACCACTGACTTAGCAAATAGACTCACGGCTAAATGTGATTAGCGGATTAGCATGCATACCTGTAGCCTGTGTATGCTGCATGTTCATGAATGAATGGAGGGATGGATGAATACAGGCATTTAAAGGTAAGGCCATGTGACGTGCGCAAAGCTGTTTACAGTCCAAGCATACACATTCACCATACAGAATTACTTCTTTTGAAAGCTCATTCATGAAAACATGAGTACACCCAAATACTAGACGAAAACAACAGAGGAGAGCTCTTCCTTTCACCACAATGTGATTTCACAGGACTCATAGTAACACAGAAAATCAGCCGTACATGTACACAGGTTATCAGCAGGCTTTCAATCACGTTTTCCACTTTTTCAGCCCTGTTTATCACCAACAGGATTCCAATTTTAGACCAACATGACACCTGTCTGGGAAAAAAACAATTGCACAGGTTTATTTGGATTTAACTAGCTTTTATTTTCATAACAGATATGTTTTCATTTATGCTGTTGATGTTAAAGCTACCAACAGCTACCAACATCACATGAAGAAAATATCCACTTTCGTCTAAATACACACACCACATGTGTGGTGTGGTCCACACAAAACACACCACACTGATGCATAGGGATGGGACGAAATATCGCGATATAAAACGTGACGAAACGCATCGAGGTAAAAAAAAAATGGATCGTGAAATAAAGATAGATGGTAATGCTGGTAATGATTTGTGTAGTATATAAATAATTTAGTGTATTTTATGTGTGTGTATGTATATGGGGCAGACATACAGTCTATGGTGGCAGGCTGGCAGCACCACCTGCTGATCAAGCAGGGTAAAACTAGATGGGAAAAAAATGATATGCGTGGAACGGTGTCGTCACGTCGAATGTAACCCCGAAAATTTACAATGAAACCAAACAATGCGTGAAAGGATCTCGCATGCAACACAGAGTTATATCACAATCACGACACAAGTCATCAACGAGAAATGGGAGAGTAAAAGCTTTGTGTTGCAAACTTGTGAGCTAAGTGAAGTCATACTGGTGTGAAACAAAAAAAAATAAGTTGTTATTATACATTATACAACAGTTAGGTCCGGTCGAACAATTTAGCAATATCTGATTGGACGACACGCATTCTATCAGTGGTGATATTGAACAATTGTTGAACAATATCCCCACTGGTGACTCTTCACAGCTAATAAATCACTCCGCCAACAGCATTCAATGTTCTTTGATTTAGCAGTTTAACCCAACATTCCATTCACGCGCATTGAAAGCAGAGGCTACAAACAAGCAAAATGTCTGACAACATATTTAATATAACTTTCAATCTAAAATATGAATACTGTATTCATCAGATGAAGGACAGACAAGCACATACTGTCGATGCGCCCTGTTAAACCCCGACAAGCTAGACAGCATTGAGAAGAGCCGACACGAAAGCAATACAGTGAGGCAGCCTCATCTTGCAAATTAAGAGTAACTATTTGTAGCAACCACACGCGTTCTGGGTTTGGCCTACTTCGCATAGCGGAGGAACTGGGCTAAAAAAACAATGGCAAATAATAAATTATCCTTCCTAAAAATGCACTCTGGTATCTTGTTTTGTTGGCAATGGAACTGTTGTATGAAAGCAAAATGCTTAAGTAATATTGTTTTCTTTTTTTTTCTTTTTTGATATCGTATCGTATCGTGACCCTGGCATATCGAGGTGCATCGTGTTGTGAGTTAAGTGTATCGTCCCATCCCTACTGATGCATCTGCAGTGAATTTAAACCTACTTCGCTTCATTTCACTACATTTAAGACTGTTTAAGGGCTTACATTTACTTAAAATTTAAGACTGTGCAAACCCTGTGTACAACCATGAGTCTCCGTCAGTGCTGCCACAAGTCTCGGGGAAAGAGGAGCGCTGAGGGCTGATTTAAATAAACAGCCTGTTTAATCACTGTTGTGTCATTCAGATGAGTGTGTTTTTGTACAGACACTACTTATCTAGCAAAAAAAAAAAAAAACCACATCCCAATTCTAACACCATAGGAGCACAGCCTGACACGTCTAAAGTTGGATCAGACATCTCAAGCCTGGGCTAGACCTACAGTATAACTCACATCAAACCTCACAGCACATCCAAATCCTTCTTTGCCTGACACATCTCGACTAAAGTTAGAACAACCGTCACAAGTACAATCTAGACCTAGTTCACAACAAACCTCACAGCACACGCACCCAATGCATCCATTAAAAGATGGAAAGTTAATAGACTAGCATTTAGCAGGACTTCTAACATGAAATAGCATGGACATAGGATTTGAGAATTAAACACAAACTTTGTCATCCTTTCATAAACTTCCTCCATCATCCTTTTTTATGGATAACAAAAGAAATAAACTTTCTCCATTATCCATTTTTATTGGTCACAAAGGAATAAACTTTCTGCATTATCCATTTCTATTGGTCACAAAGTGGAGGAACTTTCTCCATTATCTATTTCTATTGGTCACAAAGGCAATTAACTTTCTCCATTTCACATTCCTATTGGTCATCTCCTTCAGGAAGTCTCAAGCCAAGTCCCAGCCCACAGTACAGCTCCTAACCAAGAACTTAAGAATTTAACAAAGTAGTGAACTACACCACACCAGTCAGATAGGACTTACACCTAAATATTTAGAATTTAGTGTCTGAAGATCATAACATCATGCCAATATGAGGCCATTATCTGATGTCTGTAAAAAAAACGTGCTGCACCATATTTCCCATAGAGGAGAGGCCCTCTGTGAATGTCTCCATATTTAGGTTAATGGAGATTAGATACACCCAAAGAGAACAGGCACCCCAAGGAGTACACAGAGAACACACAAAACACGTCAGACCAGGTCTTATACTTACTGCTAGTGTCAGCAAGCTGAGCGTGTGTGTGTGTGTGTGTGAGTGAGTGAGTGAGTGAGTGAGAGAGAAAGAGAGAGAGAGAGAGTGTGTGTGTGTGTGTGTGTGTGTGTTTGGCAGCCTGCACTGAAGATCCCATGCGGTGTTGTGACTTGTGAAAGAGAAAAGCAACAGACAGCTTGCATGTGTGTGTGTGTGTGTGTGTGTGTGGGCATGTCTGGGGTGCTGGCCAAAGATCCCTGTGTGTTGTTGGAATGGAGGGAGAGACAGGAGGGCAGACCAGTATGTTTAGGATAAGAGAGCTTTTGGTGGACAGGTCGCTAAAGAACTTATGTACTAATGAGAGGAGGGAAGACAGGGCTTGTGTGTGTATGTGTATGTGTGTGTATGTGTGTGTTTAGGTGTGTGTGGGAGAGATCTCTGTCTGGGGTGGCTCCACTCCCTGCCCTTGTGTGTGTGTGTGTGCTTGCAGGGGGAGGGGAGGCTGGGGCAAGTCCCCTCTCCCTGGGCTGGCAGCGAGTGTAAGTGTGTGTGTGTGTGTGTCCCTGTGGAGTGTCTCTCTGGGCCATATCCTGTGGAAGATGAGTTCTGGCCCAGTCTCCTCTTGGATCGAAACACACTCCCCTGGGCACCGGCGACCTGTCACACTACTGCACATAGATCAGCCATCAGGAAGGGAAGAGTCACCCCCTACCTCCACCCAATACACACACGCATGCACACGCACACACACACACTCAGATACACAGATACAGCCTCTGAGATACCTCCCTTCACAGAAATACACAGACTCCCTGAGGTCACCCCCCTTCATACACATACACACACACACACAGTGCTGCTGAGGAAACCCTGTTTGGCAAACACACACACACACAGCCATTGTAGTAATCACACACACACACACACATGCAGTCAATATTGGTTAACCCTGTCTCTGTTAACCCACATCTCAAGGCTAAATGCTGCATTCGAACATCTGTGGTCACGGGTGGGAAGGGGTGTGGTGATTTAAAGTGATTCTGTGTGAGTGTGTGTGAGAGAGAGGTCAAGATGCTATCTAAAATGAATCAAAGGGTATTGGACTTCACTACATTAAGGAGCACAATGTGTGGTGTGTGTGCATGCTTCACATAAGATGGCTATGAATGCATTCATTGGTAACCATCAAGAAAAGCTTAATGTCTTATTGATTTTGACTGTGTGTGTGTGTGTGTGCCTGTGTGTGTTTGTGCATGTAAGTGTGTGCGTATATGCATGTTTATGTGTGTGTGTGTGTGTGTGTGTTAGAGCCCGACCGATATATCGGCAGGCCGATATTATCGGCCGATATTAGGCATTTTCCAAACTATCGGTATCGGCATTTATAATGGCCGATAAATGAATATTTCAAAATGAAAATAAAAACAGACGAAACACATGAGTGTTGGCGTTTTATATACTCAGATAAGCATGATAAAATTCGTGACCATCAAGTCCAATATTTTGAATTTGATGTTCCGTTGTGACAATAAAATAGTTTCTTTTTAAAATGCATTATCATTATTTTAGTTAAAACTCATAAATAACTACAAATAGCTAATGTTATGGAAATCTTTTAATGTTTTGTTGCGAGTTTCTGAATTTTTTTTTAAATATCGGCCAATATATCGGAATATCGGATTTTTAAGCCAACAAATATTTGTATCGGTATCGGCCTTCAAAATCCTTTATCGGTCGGGCTCTAAAGTGGCACACTCTATATCAGCTAGTATGGCACAAATGGCTTCCATACCTAGTAAACCCAATAGTCGCATCATGAATCATCCCCCCATGTGACCTATTTAGGACACAGAATTTGGGCCAATTTCATAAAAACTCATCTTCATAGACTGGACAAAACCAAAATGCCCCCAGCATCAATGATCTGAAAGCAAAAAAAGACCCAAAGCAGACACCATAATGCATCTTGACGTCTCCTGATTGCTTTGCCCTCTCCTTGGTTGCCAGCTGGAGTGGAGAGAATGCAAATATGTCTTCAGCTCTCCTAACAAGGCAGAAAGGGGGGGTGGGGGGTAAACACATATTTGACCCTCTTTACTGCTCTGCTAAATAAGCACAGGCGTTAATGAGGCCGGTTTGCGTATTCACACACTGTAGCGTTGGGTGTGTTTGCTGGTGCTCGCTACCGGAATTCAAAGCAGCGCACGCAGGGCTGGGAAAGGCTAGGCTAGGCTAGCACAGTTATAACAGCAACTCCCATCATGGGTGTTCATTCTCCAGACAGCACACTGGGCCAACTGCTAACAGGCAGCCATTGGAGGCTCTGGTGGAGACCAGACTCACACTGTGGGGAGTTCAGCAGGCACAGTGTTTTATGTTTCGGGAACCTTTCTGAAGATTTCCCATGTGCTGCTATCAGAGTGAAGCTATGTTATAAAACCTGATGCCATGTTTTGTCTTCTTGAGCTCAAGGCTGAATTCTCCACTCCACAGCATAAGAACAATCCATCAGCATTTTGTTTGTGTGTGTGTGTGTGTGTGTGTGTGTGTGTGAGAGTGAGTGAGTAGAGGGGTTAGGGTAAATATGATGCCAAACTGGTAGTTGTATAATTAAATGAACATCCTGTCGGCGCATAAGAACACCCTATGTGTGTGTGTGTGTGTGTGTGTGTGTGTGTGTCTGTATGTATGTGTAGGGAATATAAGATTCGCCCAAAGTGGAGGTTGTATAATTAAATGAACATCCTGTCCAAGCACAGTGACAGGGTTCATCCTATCTGCAATGGCTGCCTCTCAGAATTACAGATGAGCTCCAGGTGAAAAGGGAGAGCTGGAGGGGTGTGAGTGTAAGGAGTATGAGGAGGGCGTGTAGATCCCAAGGGAAGGCCAGGCAGGCAGGCAGGCAGGCTGTGAGGGACTGAACCGTCAGCAGCATTCATCTCCAGACGTCTGTCCTGGGTAACACTGGGCCATGCACCTGTGCCAGTGCTGGAGTCTGCAGCTCTGCGCGCTAACTCTCCTTGTGCTGAATCAATACGAGGACTGATGCTGTACAGTACAGTCTGGAAGTTTGCCCGTGGCCAGAGACAGACATAGCCAAGGTCATGAGTTTGAGTCCCATGGTTTGAGTCCCCCCCCCCCCCCCCCCC
>JAGFZM010001280.1:265737-290520 GCA_017657215.1 Limnothrissa miodon
CACACACACACACACACACACACACACACACACACACACACAAATATTATACTGTGGAAATCAATTAGGAACAGATTGTTTGTATAAGTCATTAGCAAAGATAGACTTGATGCAAAGATTTAGATGTGAATGTGAAATGTAAAAAAACAAAAAGACCAAAGTCACAGGTGTGGAGAAGACTTGATAGATGTAGTACTATGGAGATAGTAAAACAACCCTGAATCTACATAAGAAGCCATGACTGAGCAGGGTTAACTCGGCAAGTCTCTATTCCTTTGGAGGTCTAAGGAATAGCACCTGTGAATCATGCTTCAACACCAACATACATATATATAGGTGTCATGCTCAAATTGGAAATTCAAGAATAGAGGTGTCTTAAGTAGGGAATAGGTCTTCTTCCTGACAAAAACACCTTGAGACAATACTAGTACAAAGTATAAAGACGCTATTGAAAATAAAATGGAATCAAATTGAAAAGCATGTCTGTCAGAACACATGGTTCTGGAACTCTCGACAGATAAAGCTACACACAAACTTTAAAAAGAACATGCACAGAGTCAGATTCCTAGAACACATGTGTGAACACAGGGGTCTGAACATAGAGATCTTAATACAAGTGGGTCAGAACACACAGGGTCCAAATACTGACCAGTTAGAAGTGAGTGCAGGGCGCTAGCAGTAAGAAACTGTAGGACACTACAGGCCAACTTTTATGTCAGCCTGGTGGAATTGCCTGAGCAAAGTAATTATAGCCTGGATGGCATTCAAGTGGCATTTAGAAGTTGAACAACTTAATTGCTACCACATCGAAGGCAATAATAGAGTCCTGCCAACAGCCCAGCACAGATATGGTGCTTGTCGTTCAATTAGGGCAAATTGGTACAAACCCAATCATATCATCTGATATCTGGTATTTCGGAATAAACTGACCAACCCAATAAGCCATGCTTCAGTAGTTTTTGACTAGAGAGAGAATATGTGTGTAGTTAGGCTGACCAATAACACAGGCCAACTGAATGCTGGCTTAAACATATTTGTTTACACTGACTTGAATATGCTATACCACCTAATATATATCGATCCTACAAGTAGAAAAACCTGACCCATACAAAACATTGAAGTTCTCATGGCAGAAAAAGAGTACTAGTAGAACCTTGATCTATGAAGACGGTCAGGTAAAGGCTACTAAAATACACTACAGGAGTGAAAAATATACGGAAATTCGGGAAAACTTGCTTTTACATAAAGTTTCACTCAACCAAGTGTCTTCCAGCCAGACAGCAAGTTTATTATAGCACGTATTTACTTTCAAACTCATGCAGCGAAATTCTCTTCATTAAAGTTTTAATGTAAATCACATGCATGCGATGTATTCTGGGGGCGGAGGATTCGTGTTCTGAACAAAAACTTGTCACACGGCAGAATCTCCGTTGCCTCAGGACCACGATAGACCCGTTCACAGTAACGTTATCTTGGCTGACTGATCTCCCTCGTCCCTAAGGCCACTTCATGACTTGTGAAATAGCCTACATCTCACTTCTGTGGCATACTGCAGTCAATAACAAGAAAAAATGTAAAATAATCTCCTCAGGGGCTGCTTATGCATTAGCTCTAAACCAAAGACCACATAAACTTTAAAAGCCAACGAATCAAAAGTTAATCCTTTTGACTTCGGATGTAATGTTAGGCAGGTGGACAACTGTTTGCTGGACATCACTAGACAAAAACGACAACTTGCATCTTAAGGCGGCACGCAATGAATAGTGTTTCTGTTGCAAGTAAAAGGGAAACGACGTTAATGTCAATGTAACAATTATTTCCTCCTTGGTGTTTAGCCTTAGGGCGACAGCGACTCTTGAAAGATCAATAGGGTGGTAACGGGGAAGGAAACATTTTTGTCAAATCTGGTCTTCTGCAAACAAAGACATATTTCTTACTAAACTTGCTAATGATGAAATCGTGATTTTTACATCATGATGATGATAACACTACGTGTATCATAATGCTCTGATCACTTAACGTCTCATCTTCAACGCGTGTTAGCCCTATTCTTGTAGACAGAAGCATCCCTGCCCATCCACACATCTTACTACAGACAAATATGGCGAGGGTACGAAAATATAGGAGGTTTTGTGAGATGAGATAACTTTAAAATCTTCAAACAGCACTCGACATACCCTGGGACGCAACAGACAATAGCAAGATACAAACTCACGCACGCTTATTTCACCTCCTCGCCCCCGACCCCCATCTCTAAACTCACCGTGCAATGAATGACTACTCCAGTGAAAACGTGAAGCCATCAAAGAAATCGAGTGAGGCTGTCGGATGGATGGATGCGTGTGCGCTACTCCATCTTCTTCTTTTTGTTCGTTTCTTCACCTTTTCGGTGGCACAGTGCTCGGTACTTGATTTGAGATCAACGATTAGTGGCTATCGTGAATGCTGAAGGGGGATACAGAGACGCGGGGAGTGGGAGGCGGGGCTTCTGTGCACAGGCGCACGCACACATACACACACACACACACACACACACACACACGCAGGACTCACTCAAGCGTGAGGGGGGGTTACAAACAACTACGGACGTAGCGTCAATGGACGCCCCGAAACCAAGATGTCATCACAGGGACACTGGGCGACTGGTGGTCACCACCCAACGCGACGTCTGTACTGCCGTGTCTGCCCTTGGATGTTTAGTGTACGAGAGCGAAAGCTGGAATAAAACGCGCTGAGACGCACAGGTTCCATTCCAATGCACCCCCTTTCCAAGAATGGTAGAGCGTGTGAAATTGAAGGGAGGCTCAGAAACCTTTCTGGTGGACGTGATTTGTGAATAATTTGTCAAAGAAGGAGGCGACCTAGCACAGCAGATCAAGCGTGTAATGTATGCATTGAGATGTGTCTGCTGACAAGGGGACAATGGCACTCAGGGAATTCGGACGTGTTGCGTACAGCTATTCAGCTCCAGAATCCATTGCTTCAGATATTACAATATTCATTGCTAACCACAAATGTTGAAGAGGATCTTTTCATTTTTGCAGTCGTTACATTGGTTCTACAACAAATTGCTATATTCATCATCCTACATCTTTCATCAAGACAAGATATTTTCCTATTTGAATTTCATTGTAATTATTTGCATTCACTATTGCACTATTGCAACTATTTAATCATTTTAATGTATTCAAAATCAATGTTACATAAAATACAATTTATTTGTGCCATTACAGTGATATTAGTTAGCAACATAGGCCTACTACACTACTTCCCGGAAATAATAGATGTTACGCGAGAAAATGTTTACTTTGTTTGTTTTGATTACCTGAACCCAGTTGAACCATTCACTTTGAAAATCACATTCAAACTAAATAAAAACTGGCATGTCAGCACAGAAATGGCCAGCCGTGCAGCCTGACAACTGATTCCCTGCAGGGAAATGTTTGACAGCTGCCCATCGCTCTAACATAAAAATAAAAGTGTTGCCATGTGTCTACACTGCAGAGATTTTTCAGATGGTCAGTGTTATTATATGCAGTGAAAAAAAAATCATTACAATGTTTAACAAACCACAATGACCTTAGCAATCAATGTGCACAGTAGCAGTGATTATTCCCACCTCAGTGTGTGTTTATCTTCACTTCAGCTCCTTACACTCCGACAGCAGAAAGAGGCCAGCCAGCCGCGAGTGGAGCAGAAGAAAATGCGAGGGGGGGGGGGGGGGGGGGGGGTGGAGAGAGACAGAGATGGAGGTAAATAGAGAGAAAGGGGGAGAGAGTCAGAAAGAGATAGAAATAGAGAAAGAGACATGGAGGGACACAGAAAACAATAGAGGGAGAGGCAGAGAGGTAGAAGGGTAAATAAAGAGAGGGAGAGTGGCAGAGATGGAGGGAAACACAGAGAGAGGGGGTGGGTGGACATAGAGGAAGAGAGAGAGAAAGATCCTCAGTGGGTTCAGGGAACCCTAATCAGAGAGTTTTCTAACAAACCTGCCTGGCTGCTACTGACCCTTTAGTCGGTTACGGTATGTGTGGAGAAACAACCTTGTCAGGCACAGTACTGTCCATATGCTGTCATGACTAATCAGCTCTAGAGGGATTTATGGAGTAGAGACAGAGAAACCCTTCCGCCAGCTGTGATGTGTGCCACCAAAATATTGTTGCTACTAACTAACTAGTGTTGTCATACATATACTGCTCACTGTAGGCCTTTTTTGCCTATAAGGTCTATATATTTCCATATCATGCCCCTTCAGGGAATCCTGAAATACATGTACAATTGACAGTAATGATAATAATAATAATAATAATAATAATGATGATGATGATGATGATGATTATAGTGATATTTAAAACACATACATTTCCCTTTGGTCAACAATGCATATGTAGGCTACAACCAGAGCTTAATGATTTAAATGATGGAGATCAGAAGAATCTGTTTAATTGGCCAAATATACATAGATGCACAGAGAAATCTGACCTCTGTTAATTTTAACACTCATGACCAGACCCCAGAGCCCTTAAGCAATTATCAGGATTGCCTATACGAACGTGTGATTGAACCAACAATGTGTGATGGAGAAAAATCCTCCCCAGTGAGAATAAGACTAAGCATTTTAACCACTCGAACATGAACACACGAGATATCATTTGACAGCTTTACCCACCACATGATAATTGGAGGCACGGCATATGCCGAGAGGTTGGCTATCCCGCGTCCGTTGAGTTGGCTATCGCCTCAGCGGAGGCCAACTGTGGTCATCTGTATGCTTGGCTGCGTCTGCGTTCAGACTGTTGATAAATAAGGACACATCTGGAGACGAGAGCTGTGCATTATTTCCAGTAATTGCACAAAATGTCAAGCGCGTGCTAGCCTATCCAGGTAAAGTGCTGACATTTCCTCCACACTATCATCATCATCATCTCATTCAGCTAGTACAGACAAGCAAAGCTATATGCTTTCTTTACTCTAAGAAAAAGAAAGAAAAAATCTATTTCTTCCACGTCATGTATAATCCAGCTAGGGGCTTTCTCTGTTTTACTTGGATGTCAATATATCCCATTACGTTGGCCATCGCCAGTCATTTCTGCACATAGCAATAACTGAAAGAGCTCTCCTGCAGTCATTTGTTCAATTCAACTTGTTTTTTTTTTTGTCACATTGTTGAGATAGAACAGGATTTATGATGAGAGTAATAGAAGCCACTACCCTGCCCACACTGTGCTGTGTATAAGTCTACCTCTCATTCATATACCTCTGAAATGGCTCTCCTTTCACTCAGTCAAGAGCTATATTCTGCCACTCTCTCTCTTTCTATCTCACACACACACACACACAGATACAGATACACAGAAACAACGGGTGTGTATTCCTTTCACCAGACAAACCAGAGTCTTTAAGGCTTAAAATACTCAGAGAAATGGCCACTCTCTACAGGCGTCTGTCTGCTTTCGGTGCCGACTAATATTGATTTAGATATTCTGTTTCCAAAGGGTGGGGTTGCCATGGCGATACAAACAGGAATGGATATAGGTATCCCAGGCCACTGTTCTAAATCAATGTGTCAGCAGCACACGCTGTTTGTGTGTGTGTGTGTGTGTGCGTGCATGTATCTCTCTGTGTGTGTGTGTGTGTGTTCATGGTTTCACTGCACCTCAGCCGAGACAGTCTTCACATGGAAGTGAGACATTATAGTCCACACAAGTCTTCCAATAGGAATCGTTTTGTTGATTTTGTAGCCTGTCAGGAGGCTTTGGGAACTATATACTTTTGCTGACACGAAAGCCAAAACACATCTCTAGTATATGAACACTTGTTTGTTTGTTTGTCTGTTTTCATTTAAGAAATAAGAGAGAGAGAGAGAGAGGAGAGAGAGAGAGAGAAAGAGAGAGAGAGAGATAGAGAGGAGTGTGTTATGGAAAGAACTGACCTTCTCAATAAATAAACAACTGTAACTCTAGGGGTCAAGTGAGCCCACTAACTGTCCCTGAGTGTGTGAGAGTGTGGGAAATTAAGCAGGCGGAGGAGGATGAGCCAGAGGTCAGAGGAAGACTTGGGAAGAACCAACAGGCCGTGCAAGGTCACCATGAAATGGGAGGAAGCAAACTGAGCATCAATTGATCCATCTGTCCACGAAGCACAACTCAGGGACATCATGGATACACAACAGGCTTTGAATATTTGCACATTTCAGCATATTTCTGTATGTTCTAAACATAGCATCAGTGGAACTCTACCACGGGGCATTGAGCTGGCATTCGAATCACCCAGAATTTTCTGTCTCATCTTGCCCCACTTCCATGGTCAATCAACCTAGCGTAGGGAGTTATCTCTACACACTAACAACACAGTAACCTTTTTGTTCCTAATTCAAACCACAGTCTCCCTCCCGCCATCTTGCATTTAGGGCAGAGGTAGCCATTGTTAACGGCGAGCTCAGCAGCCTGGAGTGAATGCTCCCTCGTGCTATAAATAACCTGGGCTGAGGAGGTAGCCATGGTAACATCAAAGCGGATGCTGGTAGGGGGATGTGGTGGTGGTGTGTTTGGATGTGAGTGTGAGGGGTGCAGCCTTGCTTGTTGTCACAGTTTACTCCCTATATCTTGCATGATTTTCCTTTCATATGTCTTCATACCCTGGCATTTACATGCTTTAGGAGATGGAGACAGGCTTGCATAATTTTGTGTGAGCGTGTGTGTGTGTGTGTATCTGTCTCAGTGCTGAGCATTTGTGTGTGTGTGTGTGTGTGTGTGTCTGTGTGTGTGTATGTTGAAATGAGTGTGTGTGTATGTGTGAGTAACTCATTTGTTTGTGGCAACTCAGTTGTTTGTGGCATTTCCCCTAATAGCACGCTAAGCCTTCCTCTTCCTCCTTTCCCCCAGGTGAATAAACGTAGTGTTTGAAGCAGCTCTGAAAATCACATTTGGCTGTACAGTAGGCTATTTGGAGGCTTTATGACATCAAAGAGTTGTGTTTTTTTTTATCACAGTTGACAGCTTGAAGTTGCAGCGGTTTGCATTTCGGATGCGCAGGCTTTTGTCACCAACTGGCTCAATGGGGCGTCCGATAAGGCCTTTAACTGCTGATGAATCTAACAGACTTAATTCTCTCCCCAGATTTGAACTAGACCCTCCCCCCCATTAGAAGTGTCACTCCGGATTTACCATTACTTGCTTTCTCTGGGGATTACCCCAAAGGGGGGGTTACGGAGATTTACCCCCAAAGGGGGCATTTATTCCCTGCTTAAGCTCACTAATGACATGCACAAATGGTAAACTGAAGAGCTAGCTATCAACAGTCGGTGTTGTGTTAATATTTATTAAATGGTTGTTTTAAAAAAAGATGGGTGTAATTTATTTATCTATTTATTTATTGTAATATTAGTTCATATTTTCCCATAGTTTACTAAATCAGAATACAACAGATTTTCAGGCATTTCATAACAGTTTTAGTTCACATCAAATGAACAAAGGATGTGCTTAGATAGAGTGTATGCTTATCGACATTGATGTCACCCAGGGGTTCTTATTAAAATGTCATTAAATACTGTGTTTGTGTTTGTGTATTTTGCAGAGCAAAATTGCTAATTCATTAGCCCTCTGGCAAACCACAGTCTACGGTATAGATTTGACGGCGGCACTGCTTTGAAGGTTTTGGATATTTTTTGAACAACATAATCTGGCACTACAACATGGATTATTCTGCCTCTGATGTGTTTTTACATCCAAAAAAATTATTTGGTCACACATTTCAGATTTTGGACCATGGACTATTTGCTATCTGAGCGGCTGCTAATTGCAATACTCTGCATGACCGAGGGCAGTTGGGTTATCCCCCTGAGCTGTGGTTCCGCAGAGATTTCTTTCTAGGCTAGCACAGATAAAACAGACAGAAGAGACTTACTTACCTCTGTTGCTCGTGGGTGCTCTTTACTGTAAAAATGAAATTGAATAGAATTGAATTGAATAATAAAAGTAAACATGATTTTCCCATGCCATGGAGTTAGCGCAAGCTGCGGGTTCGCTATTGTAGATGTTGGCCATTGGGTCTATGTTGTAGAACACTTCCACCAACAACACTGTGTCTGCCTGTCCATAATACACAAATGTGTTACATGACTCTTAATCACATTGTCTGTGTGTCTTAATGGGACTACTTGGAGTCTGGTTTGGTTTCAAATGCTTCTCAAAAGTAAAATTTCAGTCAGACTAATTTAGTTTTTTAATAGTTTTTTTTTTCTCACAATGCACGTAAAAATGTAAAGATTCAGACGGGAACTAAAATGCAAACAAAGGATAATAGATTTTATTATTATTGATCTGGAAATAATGACTACAGAATAGGATGAGCCAAAAGGACTATTTGTTGAGGGTTTTTTTATATTAAGTGACTAGATATCACTCTCCAAATTTGATATTCTCGCCATTATTACAGAAAACATAAGCATCCAAGCACATAACCCAGAGAGGCACCACTATGTTGCACCCTCAGGCTGTATAAAATGCAGCCCAGCTTAGTTCAGCATCAGCAGCAGGAGTAGCAAAGCATCACTGGCCCAGCAGTGGTACAGGTAAAATAAAACTATTAAGTTCCAAGCAAGCAAAGTGAGATAGGATTGGAATGACAATGGCACTATCATATTTATACTTTGGTGCGGTGACACAAAATTTGAGAGTAAAGGTGGGCATTCCGATCTGAACCATATCCCAGAGCACACATCTGCTCTCCAGTGGCAAGGAAAGGATTGGGTGGCAGCTTTGCCTGGGCTCACTTTGGAAGCCATTGGTGGGTTAGCGGGTTCTTAAAAGGGTAGATCTAAAGTGACACCTCTCAGCGCAGTAATAAGGTTTATAAGACTACTTAGCTCTTTAGGAGTGTTAAACTGAACCTTTGAAAGACGTGTAAATCTCAACAAAGTTTTTAATACAGCCTAGTTTCAATTATCTATTAAAAGGATAGTATAGATCTTGTGGTGTCATAAAGTGGTCTTTTGAAAGTTTTGTAGATTGCTGTGCATTTAAGACTTCAGATTTTAAGTCTTGAAAAAGTCTTAATATAGTCTTGATGCCAGTCTAAACTGCAGAGGACCGTTACTGTATTACTGTAGTGTAGTCTTAAAGTCTGGGCAGACTGCAGAGGGCTGTGTGATAGTGTAAGTTTGAAAGACCCTCTGCTGAAAGACCCTCTGCTCTACTGCAAGCTCTGCTGTTGACTGTCTATATTTGTTTTCCCTAAAGGCCCCATCCTTCAAAATACTCAGTGTTTCTGTCTTCCGTCTGTCTTCTTTTCACTTTCAGTGTTTGTGTGTGTGTGTGTGTGTGTGTGTGTGTGTGTGTATGTGAGTGAGGGGCCACAACTAGCGTTGAGGGCACTTTCTCAGCACCCAAGTGGCAGTCTCCTCAGGCACACACAAAGACCACATAGCCCAGCACACACACACACACACACACACACAAAGACACTCCAAAGTGAGGCCTCGGACAGGTCAAGTCTCCTGGCAATTTCGCAGATTAAAATCAAACTCTCAAAGCAACCCGGCAGTGCTATTAATCACCATTATGGGGCATTCAGGCACTCCCTGCGCTGCCAACGTGGTAGAACTGCCTGTTGAGAAGGAAATCGGAAGCAGGGCCCCAGTCGGAATATTCAATAGTTTCTGTACACCCTGTTTAATTTTCTGATGAACCCCCGCTATTTACAGCACAGTAATAACTACCATTCACAATTCACAATTAGTTTGTGTAAAAATGTAAAATACATTTACATTTAGCGTGGTACTAAAGCAACTAATATTGTGTTAACCATTAATTAGTCTTCCCTAAAGCAATTTAAGGGTTAAGTGCCTTGTTCAAAGGGTAATCAGCAGTGGCAATTGGGATTCCAACACACTTAGCACTAGAATTCTAGCAAAGTTTCTTAATCACTATGCCACCTCCTCCACTAAAAATAAGCCAGAGACCCAATGAGAATGACACTCTTCTGGGGTTGTTCAGCAACTGCAAGAGTTTGTGGGTATGCTCTCACTAACGAGAGCAGAAAATCTATTAAGGCCACACCAATAATATTAGTTAGATTGTTTCAGGAAAAATACGGAGAGAGAAAGCTAAATAAAAATAAAAAAATGTTCTGAAGGTAAATTAGCACATACACAGTTAATGTTCATTAAATTCATTTACTCATGTTTTTAGGAAAAACTAAATGTGGCCTAATTTATAAACTTAACTTTCACACCTCACAGCACACATTTTGTCATGCAGGTTTTAGGCAATGTACGAAAATGTTATGTAAAGGTTTGACGGTTTGTCATTTAGTTAAGAGTTTGTGAATCTAAGCACCAAGCAAGCTGGCTGTGGAATTGAGGTATGACATAGTAGACTACGTCTAGGCTGCTGTAGCCTACGTTCAAACTCATTTTGTCACAGTTCATCACAGGGCATTATGTCAAAATCGCATTGATTCACCAAACTTTGATCAGCACAATGGAGATGAATATTCATCAACGTGCAGTCACGTGAATCTAGAAAAGAGACATTTTTTTTTTTTTTGCATGACAAACAGAAGCGTGTGTGTGTGTGCGCGAGGATGTGAGTGTGTAGGAACGTGCTATTCATTTATTTATTGAATGATTTTGATGGCGAAACACATGGCGAATGTTTTTTTTTTCGCCACTCAATCAATGAAATATCAAACTCACCTCCACAGAGTTGCACAAGCAGACTGCTCTTGGCACTGTGAGTACCAAGTTCTCATCCTCTTTAATTCCAATGCACTTGTCAAATCTTTTTCTCTTCTGATGAAATATTCTAATAATTCCAAACACTGGCCTAGCAGGATCCCCTTCCACCGGCATCTTTCCTCATATCATGTCTCTTGTCTTGCGCTCTGAAGTGAAAGGCGCGATTTGATTGGTTTTCGACATCACGTGAACGCAGCATGCTGTTTTCAGTATTATAGCTATCAGCAACAGTGTTTTTTATGTTCATGTGAGTTTGAATTCAATTTTATTTTTATTTCATTTTGCATTTTTTTCAAGCGGCGAATCCGAGAACCAACTCATTTTATTGGTGTGGCCTAAAGTAAAAAAAATGTTACTCTTTCAATGCTCGCTATGGTCCATTGCTGTGTCAAAGAACACAACATAAGTCACTAAATGGCAATGGTGGTGATGATTAGGGTTGGGGTTCAGCAGGCTGTCCTGCGATTTGCCGGTTCCACCCCTTCTCCACCTGACCCCACCTTGAGCCTTGAGGACTGAACCCCAAGAGCCTATGCCACTGATGTGTGAATGCATGAATGTTTATGGGTAAATGTGATGCATACATTGTGAAATGCTTTGAGTGCTCACAGGAGTAGAAAAGTGCTATATGAATGCAGTCCATTTACTCTTTGAATGCTGTCAAGGGAGAATTGCTGTGTCATAGAACATGACATCTCCAGTTGGTGTGAATTAGATGTGCAGGGTCTTGGCAGCAGCAGTGGCTTCGGTAGAGCTACTCTCTATTGTTCCCATTTGTATCGACCTTTGGCTCTCTCCGTCATTGTTCTGTGTAGCTCTAGCAGCGAGCATAATTACCTGTGAGTCATTTGCTAACAGTGTTTTTGAAGCAGACTTATGTAGAGAAACCACGCTGTATGGCAAGATCATGAATAATGTTCCACATCAAAGTGAAGTGCTGTTTTGGTTCACTTATTACATAACTGGAATCTGTGTAATAATTAATGTGATTTCATTTCCAACGCCTTTTGCGAACCAGAGAAATTGTTACATGATTTGCAGCCTCTATTAAAATCCAGTCTGTCTTTGTGGCTCTTTGTAATTTGGTTTCTTTTTTCTTCCCCATGTGGCCGTGATGTTCAGAGGCCTTTGATTTCACTGAAGGCGACAGTGTGCTCTGCAGAGGCTGATGATGTCTGACTGGGATGGTATTATCAAAGCAAAAAATTAAGGGAGGCAAGAACGCTATTTGTGCAAAATGTCCAAAATGAAGATTTGGAATTGAAGGGACCTCTAAAACTGGGTAACAGTTAAATACAACATTATAAATATAAATATTATAATATTTGGATTGTGAGCTGAGTTAGCTAGCTTAGCTTATTTACCATTAGCTTTACCACACCGTAGAATGTAGATGGACCAATAACAGGCAGCCAAGAACAAGCTCCCACAGTGCTCCATTGACTTTTAACTCAGGTGATTGATATGTTTGGTCTTGGCAGGCTATTGCTGTCCCATTTAAATAAATGACAAACCGTCAAACCTTTACATAAAATAGAATGACAGAATTATGATTTTTTGTACATTGCCTAAAACCTGCATGACAAAAAGTGTGCTGTGAGGTGTGAAAGTTTATTTATTAGGCCACATTTAGTTTTTCCTAATCACATGAGTAAATGTCTTTAATGAACATTAACTGTGAATGTGCTAATTTACCTTCAGAACATTTTTTTATTTTTATTTCGCTCGCTCGCTCCATAATTTTCCTGAAAAAATCCGAGAACCAACTAATTTTATTGGTGTGGCCTGAACAAGAAATTATTGAAATAATGTTAAACAGAAACAAGGAAATATGAAGGGTGTGTTTTATTTACAGTGTGAGAAATGTACAAGTAATCACAGATACAAAATGCCAGCAAATGGTTCACAGCTTGTCTTTGCTCAAACTTTGCTTGCAAAATCCTGTGACTGACGTGACGCAGAGCAGTGAAGTGACAGAATATACATCTCAACCGATCTCAGCATACCTGTCAATCAAAACGGGATTCACCCTCTCAACTCATTCTCCAATCACCATGCAGAAGCTCAGCGTCCAGGTCAGCCTAACCCCGAGAACAGCTCCATTCACCCCCAGAGACGCTGAGCGTCCAGGTGCGGGACAAAATCATGGCATTTATCCAATAACATTTCGAGTCAATAAAAAAATGTGTAAGCACACGGACGCTTAACGTCTATGGGCAAAACCATGCTGTTCTTGCTGGTTCATATCACAGTAGAGACACTAGAGGGCAGAAAAGCACCCGCCATTAAACCAAACGACGAAGTAATTCTATGAACAAAAAGCACTGACGAAAACGGCGCTATGGGAATGTATTCAACAGGTAACAATCAGTCAGTTTGTGATAGGTTTGTGATACGCCTGCTTATTCTAAACGAACTCGTCTTCGAGATGAACACTTTTGTATTCAATAAAATGTTAACACAACCATATTTGACCATTTAATTTTTGACATTTTAGGGGAAGCTGAGCTTCCCTTGCAGTCTTGGAGAAATCACCTCTGTTCGTTTTTGAAAAACCAAAGTCAAATCCTGACAAGTGTTGTCTTTGGTTCACAGACAGTTAAACCCCTCAAAGATCAACAAGTACACTTTTGTTTCTTAGCCAGTAAGACAGTTGTATGCTGTTTAAGGTCATGATTCGGTTCTCTAACCTAAAAGAATCAAAGTGCTAACAAGCAGGCTTAGAAATAGCCTAGCTATGCTGCTATAAACACAATGTTATTTGTGCATAGTCTGTTGGCTTAAAAGAATGATTATAAAAGTGAACAGATCTACCCAGAAGAGATCTACCCAGCTTTACAGGAAGTGTTGCTCCTTGATATTGTTTGTCTTAGCCTACGTCTTGATTAGTAGGATATCCAGTGGTTATTTTTACGATATGCTTTTGCCTTTGTTTTGATGCCTTGTTGTTTGTTGCCATTCACTAGTAATGTCTTGAATATAGCCTTCGGACAAATATTGCAACCCATTTTGCTTACATATTTTCTGCTTGATAAAACTTTAGCAGGAAGATTTGTCACAGCATGTGCCATGCTGATACCACAGCCTAGAAGTTAAAGTTGGTTGGACGTCTACAGTATGTACCAATTACCATTTCATGACATTGACAGAAGACTGCAGTGAGTCTTGTTGCCACTATATAGGTGTAGATGGCTCTTGGCATAACCATCTGCTGTCTTTGACCAACATTACTACACTTTTACCAACATTTTCACCAAGTCTCTTTCTGAAATAAAACAAAACACCTCTTTAGACAAAATAACAAGCTGACATTAAAGGGATAGTTTGGTTTTTAACACATTGAACCCCTTTCACTGGTTGTCTAAAATGCAATAAAGTGGTTGACATCGAAATTTTGACGATTGCTTCTGTCTCGGCTATTTGGGAAATGTAGAATCGCCTCTGCCTGCCTTCAAAATGGCTAGCAATGGGCATGTGTTGTTTCTATCCTTAAAACACTGGTTTTAAAAAAGTGCTACTCACCAGTGCTACTCACAAGTGGTTAGTGGTGGTCAATGATGTTCCAAAACATGTATCGTAGCGAAATAAAGCTTGCGTCATGTTTTATTTGGCGCTTTGATTATATGAAGGAGCAAGTAGATCCCTATGGGGCTTACAAAATGGTAAATAAAACATGACAGAAACTGTATTTTGCTACGTTACTTGGCTTAGAACATCAGCAAACGCCACTAATCACTCCATGAGTAGCACTTTTTTAAAACCAGTGTTTAAAGGATAGAAACAACAAATGGCCATTGCTAGCCATTTTATAGGCAGGCAGAGGCGATTCTATATTTCCCAAATAGCCAAGACAGGAGCAATCATCAAGATTTTGGTGTCAACCACTTTATTTCATTTTAGACAACCTGTGAAAGGGGGTCAATTTGTTAAAAACCGAACTATCCCTTTAACTAATGTTAAGTGAAAGGGGCATAGCAAGATAAAACTGATAAGTAAGTCTATATGCCCTATTTGGTCTTTGTAGTATCACATTGTATAGTTATTTCCGATTGACACTTTTTCCAACTGTACTCTACTTGGTGACCTGGAACATTAGGACATGAATTGATAGCCTTAAAAGTTCTCCTTTGAGTGTTTCAGCAACTCTTCATAACTATGCATAAGTATGACTAGATAACACAGTCTAGCCAAGCCTCCTAATCTCCAGCTGCTTGACATGGTTGTATGGAGACCTATCTATGGAGTATGAAGGCCTATCTGTGGAGGTCTGCGTGTAGCCTAAAGCATGGTGCCATGCCCTACACTGATGTTTAAGTGGGTGATTTGTAAAAGTTTAAGTGTCTTTCTCCCTGGGTAGGGGGCATCTAGGGCAACCATGAATAATGTAACTGTTTGGCACCCAAGCGGATGAATAATGTAATTTCCAACTACAGTGGCCTCTTATTTTCCAGAGTGGCACAGCAGCAGCAGTAGCGGAGTGTCTCCTCTGATGAGTCCAGAGCATCATACTACTCTTCACCTCTGTTATCCCTCCCCCGGTTGCTCTTAGCTGTCCCTTCCATTCCCCTCATATTTCCTGATACAAAGGATTGCAGAGCGGGATTTAAAGGACAAATCCATTGGAATCAGATCAGCCATGTTGCTCCAGATCACAAGGTGCTGTCAGAAAAAAGAATGAGAAAATGTGATACATCACAGACTGAATAGTGAACTGATAACTGATAAACGCATTGAATGGGGCACAGTAACTTAGTTTCAATTTTCGAAGCCCTATTTAAGTCAGCTGATTGATTATATGGGGTGTTGTATGACATTGTCATTGTTCCTACAGACAGCATTCAGTGACCTTGAACAACAGAACAACTGACTGATTCACATCAGATCAGCATCATATACTGTAGCATCATTATAATCATTATTTTTTTATAAAAGTATTAATATTATCAAATTTAAAAGTATTCCCAACAAATTGGCTTGTTTTAGTGCATTGGAGAACATGGATTTTTTTTTTTACTTTATCTTACTTTTTTACTTTCTATTTAGAGTTTTTTTTTTTTTACTTATTAGTAACATGGGGACCAGAAATGTTTCAGTCTTAGGGCCTTCATCAGTGTGCATTTTGAGTTTGTTGTTAGCACATTCTTCTGTTCTAGAGACTAGCAGGAAAGCTAACAGTATACAAAGTCCAGATCTGACAAAAGATTGTCCCCATCCTTCTGTTGTAGAGGTTAGCAGGAAAGCTGACTACGTAGAATCTGAATCAGAGTCTCCAAGTATAGTATTTCTCTCTTCCTTTCCATTCTTTTTTGTTTATGCGTACTGTGCCTGTGCTCCGTGTGCAGTCATGGCTAGTTAAGTCACTGTCAGGAGGATTTAGATGACCACCGTGTCTTCCAGGAGGGAGAGAGACAAGGGCAGGGGTAGGAATGGGACTGATTGAGGGAGGGCCGTCTGGCTATGTTATTCACCTTCTGTTCTTTGTTGGAGTCCATAGCTAACAGACATGTTTTGAGCACAGCACTCTCTTTCTCTGCATTACTGTAATTTCTGGACTTTAAGGCACTCCAGAATATAAACCACACCGGCTAAATTTTAGGGAAAATACAGATTGTTCCATATATATGATTCAATTCAATTTTCAATTCAATTTTATTTATATAGCGCATTTTTACAAAAGGCATGTCACAAAGCGCTTAACACAAGAGGCCCAATGAGCAACAGGGGCAAGGAAAAACTCCCTCGCAGCGTTTTTTGTTTTTACTTGTTATGGTAGAGGAAGAAACCTTGGGCAGTTCCGACGGCTCAAGGGGCTAACCCAACTGCCTAGGGCAGGTTTTCAGTCTCTTAGATGGTGAGTAGTCCACTATTATTCCATTAGATACATATTACAAGAAAATTTTGGTAAATAAAGTACAGTAATATAGGAGTCCCATTAGAATCCCAGGATATAGTCCCATGTCATTAGGCGCAGTCAAGCCAGGGGCCAGCTAGAGGCTGTAACAATCATGTCAGGGTCATCTGTGAAGCTGAAGGCAGACCGCCCAGGAAGCCAGAGATGCAGGATCAGGCAGTGGAGGGCAGGGGTGACCCTCAGCAGGGAGGCAGTGGCATGGACAGTGGAGTGGGTTGAGGACCATTCAGGAGTGCCGCCGGATCACGTTGGAAGAAGGTCCCAGGAGAACCCAGGAGGTGCAGGCGCAGGCAGTGGAAGGCAGTGATGACTCACGGCAGGGTGGTAAAGGCATGGAAAATCAGAGAGGAGATGAGTTAGAACAGTCTCCATCAGATTTCAGAGAATGTGAGTTATATTGCATGTGAAACCATATACAGATGTTGGCTAAGTGAAGAGAGAGAAGTAAGTGGAGAGGAAAAGAGAGGAGGAGAAAGACAGAGTGAAAATTGTACGGCTTAACAGATGGGTGGATTGTGGCGGCATTAAACTATAGCAGCATAACTAAGGTATGATGTATAACAAGCCAACACCACCAAAGGAAATGGTCAGTGGCCACCAAGCCCTGGACAGGAGCTTACAGCAGAGGCAGTCCTTTCCAATAAAACCCTGAGGAGATGTGGCTTACCATACACCATCCCTAACTAAAGGGGTCAGTAAATAGAAAGGTTTAGAGTCTAGACTTAAAGGTGTTGAGAGTGTCCGCTTGACGAATGTTAGAAGGGAGTTTGTTCCACAGGACAGGCGCACGATGGCAGAAAGCTCTTCCGCCCATTGTTGATTTTGATATTCTAGGAATTACTAGGAGACCAGCATTCTGTGACGTAGGGAACAAGTAAGTCTTTAATATATGCTGGAGCAAGGCCATTAAGGGCTTTATATGTTAGGAGAAGTATTTTAAAATCAATTCGGCTTTTAACAGGAAGCCAATGTAAGGAAGCAAGGACAGGTGTGATATGTTCATATTTTTTTGTCCTTGTGAGTGCTCGTGCTGCAGCATTTTGTATTAGTTGAAGGTTTTTGATGCAGCTAGTACCACATCCAGAGAACAGTGCATTGCAATAGTCAAGTCTGGAGGTAACAAATGCATGTATTAGTTTTTCTGCATCCTCAAAAGAAAGGAATTTTCTGACCTTAGCAATGTTGCGTAAATGAAAGAATGAGGTTTTGGAGATATGCTTTACATGACTATTTAAAGAGAGGTCTTGATCAATATACACCCCAAGGTTCTTGACCTTTGTGTTAGGTGTGAGTGAAAGGTCACTAAGTAAGCTCTGATGATGGGGTAAAGTGTTGGTCAGGTTTTTAGGGCCAATCAACATGACTTCAGTCTTATCAGAGTTTAAGCAAAGGAAATTATTAGTCATCCAGTTTTTGATGTCACTGAGGCAGGCAACAAGTTTTGTTACTGGCGTACAATCATTAGGCTTCATTGAAAGGTATAGTTGGGTATCATCTGCGTAAGAGTGGAAGGTAATGCCATGTTTTCTAATAACAGATCCCAAAGGTAGCATGTAAAGGGAGAATAGCAGAGGTCCCAGTACTGATCCTTGGGGCACACCATACTTGACTTCAGTGTGGCATGATGCTTCATTATGTGCATGTACAAACTGGTAACGTCCAGTAAGGTATGACCTGAGCCAGGCTAATGCAGAATCTTTGATGCCAATCATATGCTCAAGTCTATGTAGTAGGATGCTGTGATCAATAGTGTCGAAAGCAGCACTTAGATCCAGTAGGATTAATAATGAAATGCATCCATTATCAGATGAGATAAGGAGATCATTGTAGACCTTTACTAGGGCTGATTCTGTGCTATGGTATGCTCTAAAGCCAGATTGATAGGTTTCCTGAATGTTATTTGCGTCCAAGAAAGTACGAATTTGCTTAGACACTATTTTTTCAAGAATCTTTGATATAAATGGGAGGTTGGATATAGGTCGGTAGTTAGCCAGGACATCAGGGTCAAGGTTGGGCTTTTTGATTAAAGGCTTAATGACAGATGTCTTGAAAAGTTTGGGAACATGTCCTGCTGCAAGAGAGTGATTTATAATATCAGCTAGGCTAGGGAGAGTAGCCTTAAGGAGATCAGTAGGAATTGGATCCAGTAGACAAGTAGAGGCCTTACTTGATGAGATCAGCTTGATAATTTCAGATATACTGGCAGGTGTAAACGAGTCCAGGTATGCTATAGGTCGGCTAGGGGTTGCTGTTTCCATTATAGGGGAACCAGCTAAATTTGAGGTTTGAATGGTGTTATTTATTTTACCTCTAATACATTCAATTTTGTCATTAAAAAAAATCATGAAATCATTACTGTCTAATGTTATTGGAATTGAGTGTGTCACTTCATTCCTACTTTTAGTTAAGCGTGATATTGTGTTAAAGAGGAATTTGAGATTGTTTTTATTATCATTTATAAGTGAGGAGTAGTATTCTGTTTTTGCATTATTAAGTGCTTTCTTATAGTCTTTTAGGCTGTCTTTCCATGCAAGATGGAACACTTCAAGTTTGGTGGCATACCATTTTCTCTCAAGTTTACGTGCAGCTTGCTTCATTGAGCGTGTCTGTGCTGTATACCATGGGGCAATTTTGTCTTGTTTTCTAATTTTCTTTTTAAGTGGCGCAATGGAATTTAATGTAGTGTAAAGTGCATCTATAACATTATCAGTTAATTGATCAACTTGAGTAGGGCTGGGAGGAGGGCCTTTTAATGTGTATTGTGTCATTAAGGGTTCAAGAAGATTAGGAATTTTATCTATGAAGTCGCTTGTGGCTTGGGAGGTTATTCGTCTAGTGTGGTAGCAAATAGAGTTAGGGGCTGTAGAATCTATTGTAGTCTTTAGAGTTATTAGGGAATGGTCAGTTAGTGAAGGACATTGAGGTAGGATAGCAAGTTGTTCTATTTGTGCACCATATGTTAGAACAAGGTCAATAGTATGACTACCTTTATGTGTGGGTGTATTAACATGTTGGAAAAAGCCAATGTGTTCAATTAAGGATTGGAACGCTGATGCCAGGCTATTATTTACATCATCGACGTGGATGTTGAAATCGCCCAACACTATAATATTATCAGTTTTAATGACTAGTGAGGAAAGAAATTCTGAGAATTCAGTCATAAAGTCAGAATAGGGGCCTGGGGGTCTATATAACGTTACAATTGTTAAGGGTATATTAGGTCTAGATGTTTTGTCAGGTTGCATAAGATTGAGAACAAGGACCTCAAAAGATTTAAATTTATATTCAAATTTGGGAGCCATAGTAAGGTTGGAGTTATAAATTGCGGTTGGTTTTATAAATATGAGGTTGCTACTGTTTACTCCCTTAACTGGTTGTTTTGCGATTTGTCTGGTCGCGGACACTCTCCCTAACTGCCTGCTGGGTTGACGGTGAGGCGGCAGAGATCTGTGTAAGACAGTAATTCTGCTACCTGGACCAACTCTGGTATGTCAGGAACACGCCGAGTTTAAGTGCCGGTCAATGTTCCTAGAAAGGAGCTCAGCACCCATCCTCGAAGGATGAATGCCGTCTCGATTCAAAAGTCCAGGTTTTCCCCAGAAAGAACTAAAGTTATCAATGAAGCCCACATTGTTATCGGCACACCAGCCCGACAGCCATTGGTTGAGTGAAAAAATTCTGCTGAAAATTTCTTCACCGCGTTTAATAGGTATGGGACCAGAGAAAGTTACTGAGTCTGACATCGTTTGTGCCAACCTACACAATGAAATAAAGCTTGTTTTAGTGATCTCCGACTGTCTTAACAGGACATCGTTAGTGCCAGTGTGGATGACTATCCTAGGGTATTTTACACTTCGTTTAGCCACTAGCACTTTCAAATAGGCTTCGATGTCACTCGCTCTAGCCCCAGAGATTGAAGTGACTATGGCCGATGGTGTCGCTAGCTTCACGTTTCGTACTGTAGAAGCACCAATTACCAGAGTTTTATTTTGGTTGGGAGGATTACTTAAAGGGGAGAATCGGTTTGAAACTTGAAGTGGTTGGTGGTGTGCTTGGGACTTAGTTCCGCGATTAGAACGCCTCACCGTAACCCACTGTCCCTGCTGCGAAGGGGATGCCGCCGGTTGACTGGTTAGCTGGCTAGGGGGTGAGCTCTCTGGTGCATCCACGTTTGCTAGGTTAATAGGGCTAGCTGATGCTAAGTTGCTGTTGTTAGCTAATACGTGGAAGCGACTTTCTAGATCTGTGATCCTCGCCTCCAAGCTGGCAAGCTGTCTACATGTATTACACGTACCATTATCACTAAAGGAGGCTTTGGAATAACTAAACATCTGACAAGCCGGACAACAGATAGGAGAGCAAGGAGGGGAATGTATAGTGCAGTGTCCAAAGTAGTTAGCACTAGCTGTGGACTATGAGTGTAGGCAGCGAGGCAATAATGATACACAGTTTAGACCGGGAATGTGTAAAATAAATCTAAGATAGTGTTAACAGTGCAGTAGTGTAGCACACAGAACACAAACGTGTGGATGAATTAAAATAAATCTATAATAATTTCGACAGTTGACTAACGTGGCACACAGCTACAAACACAAGCAGTGGGGGAAATGACGTAACGCGCTTACCGTAATGACGTAGGTTCCGATATGACACACCAGACTATTAGCTGCAGGTGTAATTACCGTATATCAGAGTTCCTGCTACCACTGGGGAGATTGTCTGGACAGAGATGACTGTTTGGGAATGCAAAGCACCCCAACATTTCCGAAACAATAAAACTATCAATCAAACTTTTATATGACAAACAGCATTCATGCAGTACACATCCTGCAGTCAGAGTACCTTATGCAAATACTGCTTTAAGAGATTTTGCAAGATCGGCTAGCTTTTTGCCCCCTGAATACACTATGAAAAAACCTGGTCTCGAAAGACAACACAGGGGCTATAATACTCAAACCTGAGTGATGAATTCAAACAAACACTAACGACAGTGGGTTCACTTAAACATAACAAACAATGGCCAACCAGTACGCGTCCTCTGCCATCTTGTTGTTGATTGGTTGACCATGGTTTGTTGTTTTTAGGTTTGTTTGAGTATAACAGGGACCCTGCCTAGGGACCCTACTGGCTACATTAGCCCACATGCACAACCCCTCCTTATATATGTAACTACATACTTGACCACTAACAATGACTGTAACCTGATACTTGACCTGCATACTTGACTGATGCATGAACCCGTATATGACTTTTATAGACTTATCCCTGCACTGACATTGTAATTTTTATATTATTAGGCTATTTTTATTTTTATCTTATTGTCCATATACTTATACTAGAACTGTTAAATTGCTATGCTTATATTTTTTGTTGTCCATTTTAGATATGCATATTTATTGCTGGTCAATAGACTTTTAACCTTTTGCACTACTGGACTCATTTGCACTGTTGCACTACTGGACTCATTTGCACTACTACCTTGACACACACCCCATACTGTACCACAGTACATTCATGCGCATCTCTACCCATAGTATTTGCATTCTATTGTTATTTTTAGTAATGGTGATCTAGTCATGTTGTTTTGTTGGTCTACTTCTTATCATCCTGTGTACACTGTAGTATATGTTGTTTGTGATTTTTTAAGCTGCTGGGACCTTGAATTTCCCCTTGGGGATCAATAAAGTATCTATCTATCTATCTATCTATCTAACAGCCCTTGTATTTTTTTCATAGTGTATTCAGGGGGCAGAAAGCTAGCAATCAAGGTTAGATGCCTACACTTTGAGATCAAAATGAAATTGCGCTAAAATCCTGCCACTCGTAGAGCACCTGCCATCGAAGTCCTCTTCCTCAGTGTCAGAAACTAATAGGCCAAGAAAGACCTTGTCAAGAGTCCAAACCAAGGGAAAAATGTAGCGGCTTATAGTCCAAACATTACGGTACTCACATAAGATTTGGCTTCTTTTTTTTACGGCACTCACTGATGACATCACTAGCCATATACACTCTAACCTTTGGAACCTTTTGGCATTGGCTACCATATTGTTATTTTTGTCCAGGATCAAGAGTTTATTTGTCTCATACATTGATATACTAATACTAACTAACACATGTCTTCAGCCATAGTGGTTATGGTAATGGCATTACTTTGTACGCCCGTACTGTATATACAGTAGAAATAGCCACATGGGAGACCACCACACATCCAAAACAATTGACAGTCAGGTCGGCTTCCTCCAAAATTGGCCATTGGAACATACTGTTTACCTCTGCTAACGTTTCCAAGAATATGAAGACTGTCTAAAAACAAAAGAGAATAGAAATGAAAAAGCATGACCCTTTAAATTGTGTTGTATATTGTAGCATCTGTTCAGTATATACAATAAATTTGTGTTTATGTGTGTTTTTGAACACTTGTCCACCAGAATGTTCTAGTATGACTAGACTAAACAATTACGGGTTTCTTTAAAGGGAAATTAGCAGATTCCTCGTCAATTTTATAACATTGATGAAGTAAGTGATGTCATTTTTAAATATGAGATGGGGGTTTATGAGATGGGGCTTTATCACACCTCAGCTCATTAACCCAAAGCTCCATTCTCCATTCAGGGGCATGTAATGTAAGATTTATTTATTCACAATTCGCTTTTTCTGGCATTGCATTTGTTATTCAATATTCTACTATAAACATGGAGAAGAGGAATGAATGAAAAAGCCATCATGAGATGGGAGGATTCAGAGTGATCACAGACCAAATCACTAGCAGTGCCTAGACTGAAATTACTGAAATGACTCAAATGACTGAAATGTGAGACAGAAGCAATTACATCGGCGGAGCCATGTCGCCCGCAGTAAAGCTGTTGTGCTCCAAACAACTGTGTCAGGCTGGACATTCATCATTCATGGCTACGGGTTTGTTTATGAGGTTACTGGCCATTTTAAAAATGTGTGAAAACGTGGCAATTAGCCGCAGCGCTGACACGTCTGCTATTTTCCTGCCTCATATTATAATCACCATGACGACAGCTTAACTGAGCTGTTAAAAGCACTAGTAGGCCTAATTAGTGCATATTTCTAACACCTACTTTTTTATAATTGACTAAAAAATTGAATGTATAATAAATTGCCTGCATAACCCACATTTCAACCCAAACAAGTCCCCTTTTGTCTGTTTGTTTTTACACCAAGAACTGATTAAAATGCAGTGAACCATACAGTCACTCTGTGTTATCCCTACTGTGGAATTGGTTTTAATGTGTGAAAGCTCTAGTAAACAAGGACTCAATGAAATGTCTACAGTATGCTCTTAACACACAAAAAGGCTCATAACCAAGAAGGCTCAATTTCTCCTCTGAGCTACTGTACTCACCCCTGAACATGGAAAGATTAAGTAACCTCTGTTCATATACTGGAGACTTACATAGCAGAACACAAAAGAGTCACCTTTCTCTCTCTCTCTCTCTCTCTCTCTCTCTCTCTCTCTCTCTCTCTCTCTCTCATGCATGCTGTGCAGTGATTGTCTGGCCTGCCATTTGCGTTGACCTTTCCTGAGGAGTTATGAGTCAGGGGGAGCAGAGTAATTAGAGTTACTGTCCATGCTTACTTCCTCATAAATGACTAACACTGATATATTATACAGCAGCAGCCGTAAAAGCTTGGGCTGCCTCCTATCCCACAATGCATCTTGTCAGTGTGCAGTGTTGAAGCTGTCTGGTACCTGAGCATGTGCACTAAGCATTTCATCTAAGGCTGCTTGGGCTATTTTTTGTGGAGTCTGTGATGGAAGTTCAGACGCATGCCGAAATAACGACTAGAGGTAATGTACTGAAGTTCTCACTTTCTTGCACTTCTCAATCTTTCTTTTTTTTCCCTGTAATACTTTGATTCATTAATACTCTAATACTATGTAACAGAGGCTGAGAAACATACACACATTTTGTGTGCATAAAGTTATTTTTGTGTCCCTTAAGTCATTTTAAATTCTGGTCTGGTCAGTTCTTAAAGGCCCACTATGCAACATTTTTCATTTAATTAATCCGTTTCATACTGTTTAGGATGCTAAAATGAGTCATTACACGGCGAATGAACGGTGTAGAATGCGCCACCGTGGCCAATAGCGGTAGATACAGCA
>JAGFZM010001281.1:2971-13336 GCA_017657215.1 Limnothrissa miodon
ACACAGCATAGATGTATTGTGATAATGCGTAAGTTATAATATTTAATAAACATATCATCTAGGCGGAGGGTGTCATATTAGGCTCTCGTTTGTTCACTCTCATTACTTTCTTCGTAGTGTAGTGTAAATGGTGTTTTAATGCGGTTTCCTACTCACAGTGGAAGTCGTGTTTAGACTTAGAGTGTAAATGGACTGACTTACAGTATAGTTTGGAAGAATGGATGGGACAGAATGAGAGATGGTGGAAACAGAGAGTGAGGGGGAAATGAAGGACAAAAAGAAAGAGGGAAAAGAAAGATTGGGACAGACTCTTTGTCTTTCATTGCTTGTGAAAGACTGACTATGAGGTGTGACTTGGCCTCCGCCAATTTTGTGGGGCCTGAGGAGTTGAAGGCTGGGATGAGACCCCTCCAACAAAAACAAGCGTTGAGAAAAAGACACGCCAAGCAGACGGACAGGAAGTGTGTTGCGAAGGCTGGCACTGGAGGCTCTCAGCTGTCTCAACGTGCTAAGAAATGTCAGAGTGCAAATGCATCTAATGGTTGCTGTCTGGGAAACTGCCTGCCATATTTAAAATATATATATATATTTATTTAAGCAGATGTTGCTGGGATGTTGCCTAAGTCTTAAGCAAATGTCCTCATTTTCTCGTCTTGTCAATAATAATTAATATAATAAAGTGGTCCTACTACAATTAAAATATGCCTATATACCTAATAGTAGTAGTAGTAGAAGTAGCAGCAGCAGCAGTTGTAGTAGTTGTAGTAGTAGTATTAGTAGTATTAGCAGTAGCAGCAGTAGTAGTAGTAGTACATGACATGTATGCCAAGTGGCAGTAGTAGGAGCAGTAGTAGTTGGGTACCGTATGGTTTTCTCATGACTCATCCTGTCATGCTACATTTTGTCAGGACAGTGTTCTAGGACTTTTATTGTGACGGGAAAGTGACGACCGCACTGCCAAACCCAACTTTGCCCTCTTCTGATCCAAAGCGTTCTGACTTTACTTCACACAATCCCCAACGCGCCCGTCTTTCCTTTGCCCCTGCGGATTCCCGTGACCAGGCCCACAGCCCTGGTGTATGATTGTCCTAAAATGGACACCGTAGCCAACCAGCCTAGACATAGCGTATATTAAATTTAGGCATGGCACTGCTCGTGCGCCAAGAGCAACACAGGGGTTTATAAAGTTTAGATAAACATTCATATGTTTACGCCGGCCTTTAAATAGATGGCCACCAACGGAGCAAGCGCATGCCACGTTATTGTCCGAGGGCAAACCTCTCACGTGGTTGTTTCGATCAGGCTCTGCAAGGATCCCACAGTAATCAGGGCAGATGGGGTCGGGGGAGAATCCCCTCACACACACCCAACACACACACACACACACACACACACACACACACACACACTCTACAGTATGCAACTTTGTCCGTAATCTTGAGGTGTAATTAAATGACCCAGTTAAGCTTTCCACTCCCAGAGCACACATTTGATACAGATACAGATATGGTTGAGCAGCCTGCAGATAGCCTTTAGTAGGGAAGAGTTCTAGGTGTTTGAATGGGAGAAGTAGCAAGCAGTCATCCAGGAGATGTGTAAAGGGAAACATATGTAGTAGAGGTTGGAGAGCATCAGGAAGGAGACGATAATTCAGATTCTTGTCCGAGCACAGGAGGTATATGATCAATGTACATTTGGTGTGTGTGTGTGTGTGTGTGCGCGTGTGGGTGGTTTTTATTTTATGTGAGGACGGCCCCAGAGGATAGCAGTAAGGCTTTTTGTGACTTTACTGAGCATTTGCTGGGCTTTTGTCGGCCTTGTGTGTGCCAGTCACCCGCGCAGCGCTCTTTCCAAAAGCAGGGGTCAGATCTGCCACTTGGCACGGGGCCAACATGCCCGGCTGCCATCCTCTTATGCCCGTTGGACACAGACACATTACACGCACGCTCTTTTATGCTCGGCTCTCCTCTTTCTCCTACATCCTTCACTCCCTCCATCCATTCGGATCTGTCTCTCCTAGTCAGATCACCTCCCCTTCAGCTGTGCAGTTCTTTTCTAAAGTAGGCACAGATGTGGACCCCCCCCCCCCCCCCCCACAAAAAAAAAAGAAACCAACAACAGCAACAACACACACACCCCTCCTTCATCTCTCCTTTTCTCTTTCATCCCCCCCTTCAGGCTTTTACATTAGATGAGCTTCTGAGAGGCAGTGGATAAAGGCAAAGCTTTCCCTCTCACTTTCTCCCTCTCTTTCTCTCCCTTTGTCTCTCTCTCTGTCTCTCTATTTTCCTCTCTCTCCCTTTGTCTCTCACTCACACACTTACACAATCCCCCCCCCCCCCCCCCCCCCACACACACACACACACAAGTGCCAGAAAGGAGGATTTAGACAAATCCTTCTTTTTACAGCAGAGCCCTGACCTTGGCCCTGCGTGGGTCTCTGTGCTAGGAAAGCCGCCACCACATCTCCTCTCCTCTCCTCTCCTCTCCTCCTCTTTTTTCCTCCCATGCTTTATGTAGGCTTATTTTAGCCCAACAGGTGCTGTCTTTGGCACAGAATTGAAAACATTAGACTTATTTACTTTTTTTCAGACTGGAGAGGATTTGGTTTGTGTGTTTGTGTGTGTGTGTGTGTGTGTGTATTTTTGTGTGTGACTACATTAATGTGCAGCTGTCGCATTCGTAGAAGCACTTCTGTCACCCAGTTCCAACAAGGGACAGATTCAAATTCAGGGCAGGGAAAAGCATCACCCCCCTCCACCCCCTTCCACACACACACACACACAAGACACACAAGACACACAAGACACAAACCAACGGCACCATCACACAGATTCAAACACACACACACTCACCCCCCCCACCCCCCCCACACACACAAACACACCAACTCCACAAACACCACCATCGCCTCCATCACCTCTCCTCCCTTTCAGCCGCATTTCAATCTGCTTCCAGCCATTCAGGGTGCAGCTGGACCGGGCCCTCTCTGCCAGACGACCAGTGGCAGGGCCCATGGCAGGGCTTGGTGGGTGAGGGGAGGTGGAGGGATTACTCACGGGGAGCAGGTGCGCGATAATTAGGGGTCTGCAGCTGGTGCAGATCACACACTCTTTGCTGCTCCACAGATAGCCTTGGCACAGGGAACACTGCTCATCAACTCATCCTCTTGTTTTTCAAAATCCATCTCTCTCTTGCTTTTTTTCTCCTCTCTTTGTTTCCCGTCCTTATCTTATCTTTCAAAAGCCTCTCTTTGTTTTTGTCTTTTCTCTCTATTGTCTTTTTAGGGCTACCACTTTTCTTCTTTCTCTGTTTCTTTCTTTCTTTCTTTCTTTCATTGTTTAATTACGCCTGTCCGTCTTGTCCTCCTTTCTCCAGTCCTTTCCTAATTTATGCAGCCTAAAAACAACAACGCTCCCATTTGCCCATGGACGTTGTTTGTATGTTTTTCTGTTTTTTTTTTTCTTCCCCCAAGCGAGGGAACAAATGCAGTGGTGGGCTTTGGATGCCTTTGTCGAATGCTGTTGAATCCTTTTTTTGACCGGCAGACAAACAGAAATCTGGAGCCATTCACAATCAAATCTGGCCCTATTGAGAAAGCTTCCGTTTTTGAGTGTGTTTGTACATGGGTGCATGTGTTTGTGCATGAGTGTGTGTATGTGTCACTGTTTTGTGTAAATGTATATGTGCGCAATGGCGGGTTGTCGTCTGGGTGGTGGAGTGGGATGGTGGGTGGTGGGGGATCACAGATCTGACGTAGGACACAAGAATACTGCGGCGCTGACGTGACAGGTCAAGGTGGAGTTGAACCAAAGCCGGCTGATTCAAACTGCATTAATGTGTGCCATTGGGCCCAATTCTCAGGCTCACAAAGGCACGGCTGATTTCAACTGCATTTATTTTTGCCGTTTGTCCCAAATCTGAGGCTCACAAAAGCATGACTGACGTCAGACAGCCTTCAGAGTGCCTGACTCACCTGCCACATGCCATCTTCTATGTTCTCTTCTCCAGCATCCATACCCACACACACACACACACACACACACACACACATACACTCACGCACACACACACACACACACACACACACATATGCACATTAGCTCTCTTTTAGAATTAATCTCTGATCTCTCTTGAGGACAAGATAAAATACCAATGTGTCACATTTATTCGACAAATTTATTCAACCCAGATTTTCTGTCATAGTTAGGGTGTGTATCTTTGTGTGTGTCAGTGCTGAGCTCCCTATAGATACATGTGTGTTTGTGTATGTATGTGTGTGTGTGTGTGTGTGTGTGTGTGTGTGTTACAGTGACACATTGTGGTGGTCATTAGTGAAGCGCAGGCTGATCCGGACTGAGCGGTCGACCACGGTCACCTGCTGCTTCGAGTCAAACAGAAATGTATTTAATGATGGTTAGTCTTGGTTCTGAGGAGCCATTTTAAAATGATTTAAAAATGTCTAGCCTATCTAATCCAAAAGGCTATCAAATGCCTTAAATTATTAGAATATCTGGAATAGCCTGTTCAATCCAAAAGGGTATCATATGTACATGTAGGCTCAAATTAGAATATCTGGTGCGAATGACATACAGGTCACAATGAAATAGAGTGCACTGAAGTTGATGTGGCCGCAGGTCGATACCCTTGTTCTTTTCTTTGTCTCTAATCTTAGGCTGGTTTGTCCCAGGCAACCCATCACCTCTTCCTCCAGACCTTCCTGTCAACCCATGATAATCCTGTTAACCCTCACGCACCCACCCACATACACTCACACACACACACACACACACACACACATATACACACATGTGCACACACACGCACACTTGCACACTCATACATGTATACATACACAAACACATACACACACACACACACACACACACACACACACACACACACACACACATGCCCCACCACCCCCAGGCCATGTCACCCTCCTGCAAACTCAATTTACTCCCTCAGGCATTGGTGAAGCTCCTGTTCACAGCCAGAGAGAGTTCCAGAGCCAGAGAAAGAGAGATAGAGAGGGAGGGAGCGAGAAATAGAATAACAGAGAGGCAGAGTGAGAGGTATAGAAACAGAGAGAGGAGGATAGCGGAGTAATCGGATTTCGCTGCAGGAGTAATGGAGCTTCTCTCTCTCAATCACTCGCTCAGGCACAGCCACCGCCACGCTCCAGGAAGGACGCCTCTCTCTCTCTCTCTCTCCTGCTCTCTCTCTTTCTCTCTCTCTCTCTCTTGACCACTCACTCCAGGAAGGATGCCAGGCACTGATGTCATCGTGCCCCTGAGTGATTCAGTTTGAGCAGAGCGCCAGTGCCCCCCCCCACCTCCGACACACACCATCTCCATGTCTTGGCATATGACACAATTGTTTACACACGGACAGACAGACACACACACACACACACACACACAGATTTGGAATATTTATTTGAACCCACCAATCATATCACTACAGACAAGATTTTAATATTTTCAGAGGTGAAATACATTCTTAGCACTTACTTGTACAAAACCATCACCTGAACCACACAGCATACTGATACAATGCAGAATTTTGCAAGTTGTATGTATTTTCTACTGATAGCTGATTTGTGCGCATGTTCTAAGCTGCCAAATATCAGCACTACCAGCTTACATTCAAATCCTAGGTCACTCATCTTTTTTTTAAATGGGTTGATACTTGGGTCATCTTATCACAAAAAGCCATGTCCATATACAGGTCAAAGACACACCCTACTTCCAGGACCAGAACACAATCCAAGAACACAACATCAGGGGTGTTACAAGACAGCATCATAGCTATTAAACCAGTCTGGTACTATGCGTGAGCGTTTATACATGAGTGCATTCTCTGGAAGGGCGTTCTTAACAGGACTGGCAATAAGATTAACAAGTCATGACATGCAGTATAACGTCCTTTGTACATATTGCAACCATTAAGAATGTGAATAACAGATTCAAGATGCATTTTACAATGTGGGTGGTGTTTTTCAGGGTACCATAACGGCAGGTTGTATTTGGTTGGTAGCACCTGTAATCAGGCCTTAACAGTGAAGCAAAGAATGTTCCCCCTCTACAGCAGCCTTACATGAACTATACATGGAGTGGGAGAGAATGGCCACCACAGCCAAGGAATACTAGCTTTCCTTGCAGTTTGAGTTCAGTCCAGTGCTGTTTTGTTACTGTTTGCTTGGTAGTGAGAAGGGATTTTTGTTGCTGTTGTGGAGTGTGTGTTGTGTTCCGCCGTGGCAGACAGTAGCCACTACAAACACAGATGGATCTGTGACCAGAGCACCAGATGGCTCAGGTGAAGTGTGTGTGTGAGTGTGTGTGTGTGTGTGTGTTGCTTTTTGACCATTGTAGATTGACTACCATTCTAGACCTCTTTTAGGTCTGGCCGGTCAGAACTGCGAGTACCTGTGGTGCGTGTGTCCAGTTTGCCATCGCTTTTCCTCCTAAAGCCTAGGAAGCTGTCTTGGTCAGTAGAGGCAAGGGGGACCTTTCTCTTCCTACTTACTGGTAACTGGTAAGCTCTGGCTAACTCCCTGACTGCAGCATCATCATTATTGAGCATTCTGATGAGGTGTGTCAGCGTTAGGGCTTGTTGCAGTCCACTCCACATTGGGGACCCCAAATCCCCGTTCTTTTTGTGATAGGAAGATAATATCCCTTGTGGTGTGTGAGCTTAGCCCCATTCATTTCCTGACGGCCTCGACTGTTTTATTGTTCAGTTCTTGTAGAACATTGTGTAGAATGTGGATGTTGGCAAACAGGTGTTTTATCTGTGCCAGAACCGTTTCTCTGATGGCCTCTTGCTTCATAACCACAGGTAAAGAGGAGGAGTCAATCAATGTTATGTTCTTGTAGGAACAGGATAACTCCTGCACCTGTTCACTGCACTCACCTGCAATATTGAATTTATGGCCTAGGTAGGTGTATGTGTCATGGCGTGGGTAGACCCTGATTGTCTGTCGTGTCCACACACACACACACACACACACACACACATAAAAGCGGCAGGCTTGCACATATACACATACACATATACAAACATAGCCACTTCCCTTTACAAATATACAAATATGCTGTTAGTATATGTGTGTGTATGCATGTGTGTGTGTGTGTGTGTGTATGTTTCATCACTCGTTTAAATTTTGTACTACTTTGTACTACTACTGTAGTGCGCAGAAGATTACCTTTTTCCTACACATGTACACGCGCACGTAAGTATGGATGCACACACACACACACACACACACACACACACATCTGTGTGTGTGCATGTGTTTGTGCTCAGGGCTAAGTCTCCTTCCACTTTTCCCCTGACCTATCCCTCTTGGCCTCTCAAATTCTCACAGTTGAGCATGCAGTCATTGTTTTTTGACCTTTCACCTAACGTTAAGCTTCTTAAGCCAGCGTAACTCTTTGGCTTATTTGACTTCCAGACTCTATGTTACTTAGCACACTAAGAGCCCAGCTCCTCAAGCTCTTTGTGCTTCCGGAGTATAGCTTTGATTTAAGAAGGGAGAAAAAAAACATAAGTCACTGCCACGCCACAACCTCAGGGCCCAGTCAGTGTGTGTGTGTGTGTGTGTGTGTGTGTTCTTTTTTTTAAGGCAGGAGGCTTAATTACTTCGCTTTCCCAGACATTTGGCTCTCCAGACATGCTTCACTCTCTTGAGTTGTTATTCCTTAAAGATCAATTAAAGTAATTAGGGTTTGGAGTCGTGTTAAAGAGGGACGTTTTTTTATTCTTCTCAGTTAACAGGCAAGACAAGTTGTGCTCCAACATTAGGCTTTGACTTTGAAGCCACTTTAGTGCTGTCACGTTGTCTGGGAAATGTTGTTAGGATTTTGGGGATAAAGAAACAAGACAAGTGTATGTGTGTGTGGGCCAACAGGACTTTATCAAGCTACATCTCCAGAACACTCTTTTAAATTCAAACTCAAGGAACTTAATTGGCATTACAGCATAGCCAAAGCATTGCAAAGTATGTGTAATGCCAGTAACAACAATAACATACATCATGTTTGTGTAGTGTGTGAGTGTATGTGTGTGTGTGTGTTTCAATGACCCTGTGTGTGTGCATGTGTGCACATGCTCTCTTTTTCGACGCCTCTTGAAGTATCTAATTTCCCCGTCTCCTCTCCGGAGTTCTGCTAGTGGCTATCAGCGAATGCTAATTTCACCAGTGAAAAAAAAATGCCCCCTTACTCCATCCTCATTGGCAGTTTATAAAAAGAGTCGCTGACAGATGCCCATTTCTCGTTATACTTTTTCCTGGGTCATCCCCCTGTGGTCGTCGGGTTTCTAAGGTGACTAGCAACATATTCCAGAGACAGTTTTCTCCGCTGTCGTTCTAACCTTTAGCCTAGCCAACACCAGCCATAATCTCCCAGATAAATGACATGAAGATGTGATTATCCAGGCTGCGTGGTCATTTCCCGGGACCTTGACCCTGTCTGAGTAATACATCCACAATGTAAATGTGCCAAGCACTAACTAGCAATAGTATTCCTGGGGCTCATTTTGGTTAGCTAGCAGTAGTGTTCACGAGGCTCACTTGGTTCTGGTATTGTGATGCTGTGAGCTACGCTGTTAGTGTCACATCCATTTTTGTACAATGTAACAACATGAAAGTAGAACATCACTTAAGTGGCTCATTAATGTATAATGTAAGCGTCTGGCATAAATTAGCAGCATATTTCAGAGAAGCCTTAGTACACTGACAGACATTTACAACCCACACGCATACTCACCGCCTCCACCAACTCCCTCACTTCGTAAAAACGCCTTGCAAAGCTTGCCAAGACGACCCTGATTAATAACTGTGTGTGTGTGTGTGTGTGTGTGTGTGTGTATGTGCGTGCACGCTAGTTGGATAGTACAGGGTGGAAAGAGACAGCTAGTGTTACCAGTAAGCACATAGCTGCAGATATATTGGAAGTGGAGGAAGAAGGTGGGACAAATGCTCCCTTCAGAACTGTATAGAACAGAGTGTAGTGAAGAGCAAGTCTTGTGTGTGTTTGTGTTTGTGTGTGTGTGTGTGTGTGTGTGTGTGTGTGTGTGCATGGGTGTGTGTGAGAGGCTCTCCCTATGGTAAGTAATTGGGGGCAAGAGGCTGGAGCTACAGTCCTTATAGAGACGCATAGGGGACAGATGGATCTGGTGGACATCTCTGGTGGATGACACTCAACCAGACCTGAGAAAGGCCAGAGAAAGGCTGTCCAACCTCACATATGAGGGTGTATTACCTTTGTCACTGTCTCTTTCTCCACAAACACTCCTGCACAGACACCCAACCAACCACCCACCCCACACACACACACACACACACACACACACACACAAATACACACCCATCTCTATCTCTGTATAAACGCCTCTCATAGGCATGAAGGCTAAATTTATCCCAGGGATGAGTGACAGTCCACTACTTTCAGCCGCGTTATTCTCGGCTGGTGTCCGAAAGTCTTCGAATGCGAATGCACACAGGGTGTCTAAAAGGAGGACATTCACTGATGGCAGGGCTATCAGTTTTCCAGAGGTGTACCTAAAGAGTGGTGTCAGTGTGTGTGTGTGTGTGTATGTATGTACACTCTGCTATTCAGGGCTGTCGGCTGGACGCCGGGAGATAAAAATGGCAAAGCATGCTGGGACGGCAGTGGTAGCTTCCATTCAAACCAACAGTTCCAAATACTTCCTGACTTAACAAGCGATGGTGGCAGCGCCGCTACACAAATATCTTTCCGTTGCACTCACGCCATTTTAAGCGGCCCATCCCACCCACTGTTTACATTTTCACGGCTCCGATGGCTCTCTTGCTGTCTGTCCTATCTGTCTGCGTTACGCCTTGATATGTAATATGTAAGATGATCTGGACAATGGAAAAAGGGCTAGTAGTAAAATGGTTTATGTCATCACATTTATGTCATGCAATATCATCATGTGAGCCAACAAATGCCAGTTGTAGGCCAGTCTGCAATTTTTCCACATGCTTGCCTGTGGTGAAAGCTTAGGCCTAGAAGATACTGTACCTACAGTAGGCCGCGAGAAGATACAGCCACTAGAGGATACCTTGGGCTTCTAGGAGATACCTAGGACTGCTAGTAGATACCTTGGCCTGATAGGAGATACTTAGAGCTGCTAGGAGTTACCTTGAGCTGCTAGGAGATACCTAGGCCTAGGATAAAAAAATCCACCCATAGCCCTGCCATTCACCAAGGGCTGTTGGCATAAATAAGAATAATCCACTCATAGGCTGCATGAGAATGAATAAGAATAATCCACTCATAGGCTGCATGAGAATGAATAAGAATAATCCACTCATAGGCTGCATGAAAATGAATAAGA
>JAGFZM010001281.1:29917-52748 GCA_017657215.1 Limnothrissa miodon
CACTCAGTCTTATTCCAGAAAAATCTGCACACACACACACACACACATACACACACACACACACACACACACACACACAGTACTCACATTCAGAACAAATCTGCACGTGCATGTGGATATTTTCTTTCATGCACACTTGCAAACACACTGTAGTAATAATAGCACAGACAACTGAAGGCCTCAAGTGTAACAAAAAAACAACAAAAATTATTAATAAGTAAAAAAGAAGTGGTAAAAGTGTTCTTTTTTACCATTTTTTCTATGACCCCTCTCCCTTTAAATTACTTAGTCTCAGTCTGATTGAAATAAACATAGTGGAGATCTGCTGTGGGGTTTACCAGATGGGATATTCTATGTAGTTCATCATGAGCCAACTCTCATCCACACCTGCAGCCTACTGCACATTCAAACAGGCGTCTCCAGTGGGACATACTTATACTTATAGGCAGGTCTGAACCTCTTCAGCACCTCTCACTGTTGGACTGGTTCCCTCCTTATATACAAACTATAGTGTTATGCAACACGACGGGCTGCTACCATGTTCTGTTTGTGTGTGTGTGTGTGTGTGTGTGTGTGGTGGGATGGTGTGGTATGATCATGTTCTGTGTGTGTGTGTCAAAGTTTTGAACAACACACTTAAGCACCCACAGTGAGCATCTTGGCCAGCCTGCCCTGTCAGCTGATGTTGGTGTTAACTGTTGCTCCGTGGTTCAGTGTAGAAAGATTTAGAGAGAGAATGAGACAGAGAGTGAGAGAAAAGCAGAGAGAGGCGGATGAGGAAGAAAGGTAGATGGAATGAGGGAGAGAGAGGGAGAGAAAGAGGGAGAGAGAGGGGGGTGATGGAAAGTAAGTGAGGGTGAGAGAAAGGTGATGGAAAGCAAGGGAGAGAGAGTGTGTGTGTGTGTGTCTGGTTGAGTTTCTCTCTGATGTTACGGCCAGCCGTGGCCGCCCCTCTCTCTAGCGATCTGTCATTGGCGGCGGTAAACACCAAGCGGTGTGTGTGACTGATGCTGTGCCCTGAGGGCCCTCCAGTAACTCAGCACATTCAGACACACGCAGAGGAATCTCCCTACCCCCCTCATCAGGGGGACCTTATTTTAAAAAAATGGACTCGGAGAGCAGAGGGGACGCTGCGGGGGTCTCCTAAAAGAATCCCTGTGAGGTCACCTCTCAACCGTCACCTCTCACCTCTGTGTCCCGAAAAAGAGCGCAGCAGTCAGACAAAACAAAACAAAACAAAACAAAAAAACAAGAATGTGTTGTGATGATCGGCAGCCTATAGCTTTAGATCTGAGTAGAGTGGCGAGTCACGTTGCTATCACATATCACATGACAGAATTCCCCTCTAGTACAGCCTCAGTGTTCCGTGACACGGGAGCTGACGTTGTGCACTAATAAGTTGTCATAGCTGCCCATAAAACAGGACCTGTCAGGACTGTCAATGATATTGGTAACATGACCATGTCACAAGGACACAGATTATCATGATAGCTTATGACAAGAAAGGACGTATTGGCCGTATTCAGTGTCTTGAAGCTGGTCACGTCCTCCACGTATGCTACACACTTAGTATGCTATGCACATGGTATGCTACGCACTTTATATGCTACGGCACTTTGTATGTTGTGCATTAAGAAAGCAGACCATGTATCATGTTCCCTCTTCTGACATCTGTCATATTTTTTTTGCAAAATGCCATGCACTGTAGTCCTAAACTTCATATGTATAGCTCTGATAATCTTGCCAGTAATGTTTGTGTATTACCTATCCTATGTATGTGTGTAGGTCTTCTGCTAATTGGTGTGTGTGTGATATATTTTTTTGTGATCATCTTTTTTATTGTAATTTTCAAAAACGACATATCAAAAGACAGATGTACCAATAGTAGATGGATTGTGTAAAATGAAATAATGAGAAAAACGAAAACAAAAACAAAACATAAAATAAAAGCTCAAAATTCCTTTGCTTTGTTGATTTTTGCAGTAGTGTGTGTGTGATATCTAACCAGATATCAGCTGTGCAGAAGTTCTTTTGTCAGCTCTCTGTGTGTTGGGAGTGTTCTATGTCTAACCCTGGTGTTGGCAGTGTGTTTGGGAGTGTTCTGCGTCTAACCTAGCTGTGTTTCTCTTCTTTGATCTGTTCCAGGCTCCACTCACGCTGGAGACCCGCGAGGAACGTCCAGTCCTGGCTCCCCCTCCTCGTCCCCTCAAAGCCCTGTGGGCCTTTGCAGTGGCAGCTCAGAGCCTGCGCTCAATGGAGGATGTTCTGGAGCATTCTGTAGCTCCGTTGGAGGTTGGTCAGATTTCTTTTGTCTTGTCTTCATACAGATTGATTTGAGCATGTAGGATTCTTCTTTGAGGAAGTCACTAGACCCAGAGAAGATAGTGTGAGCAAATTGGTGCCCACCATAGTTACCCACTCACAAAAGTCTGACAATCGGGTTAGGGCTAAACACACTAGCTTTACGCAACAATACCCGGTTCAATGGAACCATAAAACTGAGCAATTTTAACCAACATCAGAACTGTGTCAATTTATGTTCACTTTTAATTAACCCTTCTACCTTACGATTTGGGCCTTCACGACTCTGATGAAAAATCAGTTTATGGTTCCCTCATTTTCTTCCTTTCCTTTCTTATATCTTTGTTTCATGCCTTTCTCTCTGTTTCTCTTTCTCTTGTTCTCCATTCCTCCCTCTCGTCAGGTACCACTCCCAGTTCCCCCATCAGCCTCCCCAAGTCGCCCACCTTTCCATCAGCGTCGGGCACGTGGCAGGATGAATGTTCCATCTGCTACGAGAACATGGTGGACACGGTGATCTACGCATGCGGACACATGTGCCTATGTCACGCCTGCGGACTGCGGCTCAAGCGAATGGCCAACGCTTGCTGTCCCATCTGCAGGAGGCCCATCAAGGACATCATCAAGACCTACCGCAGCACATAGGACCAGGAAAGGCATATTTACTTGCATAGGACTACAAATTCCCATGGACATGGGATGGGTCTCTCACCCCTGGTTACAAAAACTCATTGATGGTGCATGATGGGCCCTGATACTCCAAGCGGCAGTACCACAACCAGTACCGCGTCTATGGGTTAACTCCACAGTAAACTTCACAGTGTGCTTTTGTGAATGTGTTCGTTTTTCCTCTTTTGTGAACAATTCAGGGATTTCTGACACCCTGTGGATATCACATGGGTATTCGTCTTGGCCGTGGATTGTGAAGGAGGATATTTTTGCTGGTTTATATGTTAGCTTTGTTTTGTGTTTTTTTTTTCATTATTAATTTCCAAGGGCAGAACATTTCAAAGTAACTCAAGTGCTTGGAGAGCCAGCAGTGATGCACATCAGTGAGCCACACTCAGGAGAGGCCAGGGGTCGGGACTGTTTACCCAGATCTTTCGCAGAGTGAAAGCCACAGACGGAAGACAAAAACAAAAAAAGTGTGTATAATCAATCTCAAGATATTCAGGTTCAATTGTCTGTCAAAATCAATCAAACAATATTTCCTTTTCTCTTGGAGCCATTGGAGACTAAGTCTCTTTGATTTGTCTACAAAGTGAATAGTCTCAATTAGGATATTATTTTTAGAAGAATATTTTGTTGGTGAAATATTCTGGAAACCACACACACACATATACAGTGTGTGTGTGTGTGTGTGTGTGTGTGTGTGTTTGTGTGTCCAATTTGCCCTTTAAAACCAGTTCAGACACACATGTATACGCACATATTGTAAATGTACAGATGTGTGATGTATGTGTAATGTATATAATGAACTGAGGCTACACAGCAGGTCGCAACTTGTGTCTGTGTCTTGCTGAGACCAATTGTCAGAGGCTACATGTTAGTAAGCCCCCCACTCACTCTTAGCAGTATTGGTTCAATTGGTGCAGTTGCTTGGCCCTCCCTTTGGGATGAAGCTGCTCATAACCCTGTGAGTAGGATTGGCCAGAGAATTCTGGGATTTTTTTTTGTTATCAGTGTAGAGACATAAGAAATGCAGAGCTGTTGATGGACATCACGTGTGCTCAAATATAGACAGTGAGTGCTTACACTCCACTGGTAGCGGAGCCAAGGTTATTTTGCCTGACAAAGCCCCTAAAATCAAATAACCCTGAACACAGACCCTCGTTCCCCCTCACCCCTGCACCGCAGGCACACACACACACACACACACACACATCTACCCCTCTTGACTGCCATCGCTTTGAGGATTGATGGATCGAAAACCACCATAATGCTTTTTTTTTCTTTCAAAATGGCCCCAAGCACAGAAAGCACTCTTGACAGGAACATCTCCATGGTTACTAGCTCAGTGCAGAGTGAAAACTAAAACACTGAAAAATAGGGACCATTTGTTAGTTGCGCATATTTGCTTTGTGAAAAAAAAAGAAAAAATGGAAACATTCATATTTTACCAACTTCCCCTCAACCTAATGTTTAATTTGTTACAGTATAATACACAAGAGTGAATGATCTAGAACGGTACGGTGACTACTGAGAGAGGGAAAAGGTCTTTAAAATGAGGCAGTGAGAAAGTACTAGAAAGAAAGCAAGATAGAAATAGAGTGAGAGGGAGAGCGAGGGATAAGTCCACTTATTAAAACCAGATTATTTCCATGCCAGTCTCAAAAGCTAAGGGGTAAAGAGGGCTTCAAGCATCAGGTCTTTGAATCTGGCTTCACCTTCCTAGTAACCTTTATCCAAGTCCAGATTACCTTCTTGGGAAAAACTTGGAAATTCACTGTGGCTAATTATGAAAGGAAAAAAACTGACGTTTTGCAGTAGTTTGCCAAGTATAGTGTGTGTGTGTGCATGGTAACACATGGTCAGAAGGTTCAATATTAGGGGAATTTAGTTTTGACCTTTTTATTAACCTCAGTTAAAAGGTACAACACAGGGACACAAAATGTGTCAAAGTGTGACCAGTGATGACATAAAACAAGGGGCCTGTCTGGGTGCAATAATGGTTGATCATAGTTTGTTCATAAATTAATATGAATTTAAATGGGAAAAGTCTCCATTCTAAATAAATTTACAGGGGGCAAAAAACTGAATTCATTGCAATTCAGAGAATTTCCTTTTTATCACATATCAGTCACATCATCTGCAATTCAGTTAACCCTACCCAACCCAACCCAACCCAACTCCACCCCGCTCTAGTTGGCCTCAGGACACAGCTCTAAAATAACCATAATGAGAGAGATAATGAATCTATAATGAGTTCTTTTCTCCAAATGCCATGTTGTTCTTTCATAAAAAAAAAGACTCCTAGAGAATGGCTAGAGAATAGCAATGGCGTTTGGAGATGAATTCCTAGACAGGTGATACTATTGACCTCCCCGACTTTCCAATACACACATGCACACAAACAAAAAAGGTTTCTGGGCTTTGTAAAGACAAAAAAAATATCTGTTTTAAGGTACTTTATCTCATCTTACATTTCATTTCATTATGCAGCGCAGGTCATCAAGTCCTTGACCTAGCACAGACAAAATACAGCCACACTGTACCTGCAGTCTTAAGCATGTACTTGGACAGTGAGGAGGCTTCCTCTAACGTAAAACATATACCATCTTCACCGGGCTTAACTCATGCTGCTAAGGCATTATGGCAAACACTAACACAAAAGAAGACAAAAAAAAAAACATTCTTTTGACATGATAATGTATACTCTGTACTTCAACAATTTTTGTTTGTTTTTCTTTGCTTGAAGTGTTTATTGACTTTTGAATGTTAATTTATGTTGTTTTATAAATAGATAAATATATATCTCTATACAGACAAAGGAACAGGTGAACACTTAGAAAAACCTAGAAGAAGTAGCACTGTGTTTGCCTAGCTTGATGACATTTGTAACTTTTATGACTAATAATCATGATTGTATTTGTTTGTCTCCCTGTTTATCAGTTCACTGGAGCCTCTGAGTTTTTGTTTGTTTGTTTTGTTTGTTTGTTTTCCCTGATGTTAACCCTAAGGTGCTCCTAAGTGGAGAAATACTGTACACCACAGCAATACCTTAGCCATCTCTAGCTGTTGGGTTAGTACAATAGTATAGTCAATCAGTATGCATTGCACAGGCAGGGAGATTTGCACATACATGTAAAAAAAATATTAATTCTGATATTGTACAAGCCCCCAGTTCCAAAAAGGGTCTTTGTTTTTTTTTCATTATTTTGGTGATATTTTTGGTAGTTCTTTTGTTCTGTTGGGTGAGTTTGTGTGTGTGTGTGTGTGTGTGTGTGTGTGTGTGTGTGTGTGTGTGTGCTTGCACTAGCCAAATGGGCTGTTTGAGTGTGTAATGTTTGAGTGTGTAAATGTTTCTTGTCACTTTATGAAGCTCCTCACTGATTGTACTTTTTTAAAAAAGGAAAAAAGAAAGAAAAGGAAAGAAAAAAGAATTGATAACCTGTTTGTTTATTTCATGACAATTCTATGACCAAATATTCTTTTATTCATATCCATGTGTTGAGCCCAAATTCATATACAGTAATTTATGCTAGATAGTAATATAGCAATGCTGTTTAAATAGGATTATTTATTTTGTTTTGCTTTGCTTTCCTGTTTGACGTCAAGTTAAAAGCTATTTGTTTAGTTTGAACTTATGTGTGATTTTGGAAGCTGAGAATAACTGGCATTATAAGGTCCTGATTCACTTAAGTCTCCATTAGCTCACTCATCATGAGGCAATGATTTTATATTTTCAATGAGTTAATCACAGTAAATGTAATTGGACAACGTGTGAATTAATCATGACTGTATTGCATAAATGTATTTTTATTTTGTCCAAGATTATTATTAATTGCTTAATTGCTTTTGTAAATCAGGACCAAATAGCAGACTGAAGTCTCATGGTAGTTTTGCCAGTTGCATTGTGATGATTTAGCTCATGCTGCTTCGAGACTATCTTTCTGATTGTGGTCGACCTTGTAATGTACTTTATTTGTGTAACAAGGAAGAGAGAGTGTGTGTGTGTGTGTGTATGTGTGTGTCTGTGTGAAAAGTGTTAACTGGTAAACCTGATTTAATTCACCAACATTTCCCAAAATAATTTTGTCGAGTTTGTTTGTGTTTTTCACACTATTGGTATTTGCTCCCACCACTGCCGCCTCTAATTCCCATCTCAGTAAGCACTCGACTTCTCTTAATGAGCCTCTCTACGGCTTTTAGAGATTTTACTTGATCTCCCTTTTTTCCACCTCCCATCCCAGGTTCATGACTACTAAACACACACACGCACACACACAAAACAACATGTTTAGAGGTAGTGTGTTTCCAAAACGTTCCAGCTACTGTTTGTATCTGGGGAAAATACTTGCTACCAAAACTTTCCCAGGTGAGGCAGCAATATGATGATTAAAAGTTGCCTTAGTCCCCGTACATAAACAGGGGGACCTAATAAAATAAATAACAGAAATAAATGGGTTAGCCAATAAATGACATCCTCTCTTTCAATGTAGAGTGACACAAATGTAGTTTCTTTGTTGGTCGTTTTATATAAAGAAGTAAACTAAAACAAAACAAGACATTTCTCTGTCTCTTTGATGAGGTCTTTGTCAGCTGGGTTGCTGTAACTGAAACACTGTCGAATGGTTTTGTTCTTTCCTTTTTTTTTCTCTTCAGTCTGTTGATCTCTAGTTTCCAAAATGTTGCATTTGTAAGCTTCTTCTTCTGTTCAGTATGAATCAAAGACAATTGTGACGATAATAATGATAATAAAAACACAAAAACAAAAGCTGTTCCTTGCTCTCCTGTCATTATTTCCTTCTGTTCCTTGCTCAATACTCTCTCCGTTCCTTGCTACTCTCTCCCTATTTCACCAACCAACCATCAGTACAGCAGTACCGAAAGCAAAAGAATCTCACAGATACTGTGTAAAACTCTCCGCAGTGGTGGCCATAGATAAGAGCCTCCCAACAACCTCCTTTCGAAGCAGCCGATGGCTATCAGAAGGCAACTAAAGTCCGACCATGAGAGGAATGGGGTTGGTGTTGTAATAGCCATGACTCATACGGCCAACCTTCTAGCCTGCTTTAATGGAGTGGCAGACAGCAGGAGGAGAGGGAGCGAGGGAACGAGAGGGAGGACGAGAGATAGAGAGGAGACTTATTTATCTTGTGTATATGGCCAGAGGAGGGATGAGTGGACACACATCAAGGCCCTGATGACCTGTGCGGAGAAAGAGGAGGAAACGCAGCATGACCTCTCATCATTGCACTCCTTCCAAGCCCGGAGGGGGCCAGGGATTGTTGTCGAGGGCAACACAAGACCTGTCCAACCGACCCCCGCTATCTTTCTCTCTCTCTCTCTCTCTTTATCCACCCCACACCCCTACGTTGTTAATACCACAGAAGACTTTCTGTTCTCTTGGGTCAAATGCCAGTTTTACCTTCCACTTTCACATGAGGAGCCAGAGCAGACAGGCTGCAGAGCAAGTGGAAACCTGTGTGTGTGTATGTGTGTGTGTTTATAACATGTTTTAATACTGCCACCTTGTGGAAGATGTTTCTCTAGCAGCTCCGTGTGACCGGAGGTTTATCCTGCCAGTCTGCTTAAACACATGGGATGTGGTATGTCCTCTTTGTGAAATGGTCTGGTTTTATAACATTTCACTGTATTTAAAAAGTGCATATCTTCTGTTTCTGTTACATGTCTGCTTCTCCTGTCCTATGGACAACAGAACAGTTTGTGGTTATCAAGGAAAATGGCTTGTTTCTGCACTTTTGATGGTTCCACCATCACACTAATTTATCTCTATTTGTGAGTCATATTTTGTCCCTCTCTAGTCCAGCCCACTCAATCTGCTGTTCAGCCACTGGAGATATTAACTTCCAGGGGTGCCATCTTGGTCCCATGAAACATGAATGATGACAAATGCCGCCATTCCAGGACCACTTTATGGGTGCAAACACAAATGATGACATATGACTTCAGTAACGTGGAGAAACCATTTTGGATAAACAATCACCTCCGCTTGAAGCATTAAAGGCGTGTAGTGTTATTTGTGTGTGTGTGTGTGTGTGTGTGTGTGTGTGTGTCAAGAGGAATTGGCAGCAAAGACCGAACAACAGAATAATACATTTTATAGTGTTTTTTTAGGACAATGCAAGATACAATGTAAACATGATACAGAACAATAATTAAGAAACAAAAGACAAAGCAGAAGAAGAATTTTCTTTTTAATCTGATTTTCTTATTTTCTGAAAACGAGCCGTTAAGCTAAAAAATAAAAAAAAGAGAGAATACCCCCCATCTCCTGCTTTCAAAGGCACCACACGGCTTTGGGAAGAGTGAAGAGGTGAGAGACTCTTCGGTCGTCTAATCCAATTTAATGCTCCCCTCATTTCTCACTATACAAATTGTTTCATGGGGCCCTAAGCTCTTTTCTCCAAAACAAGCCCAAAGTCATCATTATATTTCCACAACAACTGCTTCCATACTTGATTGACTCCCTTCTTGTCTGCAGTCTAACAGCGACTTCTATTAGTGTCACTTTGCACTGTGATCTCAGTTATCCTTTGAAAGCAGAGACTATAAAACAAACAATGGCAAAAAACAAAATAAAACAAAAAAATCTGTAATGCATTAATCTGGTTCTTGAAAAAGAAAACATTATGCCAATATAGCACCAATATTGGTCCATCTACAGTCATGTTAGAGCATGTGAGGAGGACTTTTTAGGAAGATGGTGATGACTGCCACAGCATTGTCACTTTACTCCACAGGAAGTGTAAGGATGGATATGTACTGCATGTGTACCGCCACTTTACTCCACAGGAAGTGTAAGAATGGATACTGCATGTATAGTGTACTGATTTAGACCCTAGATTGGATCGGCTACTATAGGACGGTCATCTAGAGAGGATATAGCGTTCTCATTTGGCATACTGTTCTTTGCATACTTGTTTGACATACTGTTCTCAAGTCCTACAGCTTTTCTCCTATGTGACCTCTACCATGACACTCCAGAGATGAAGACGCATGCAGACAGACGTTAAAAATCAAGAACCTTCAGAGAACAACTGATTAACCCAGGTCATGAACTCAAGTGTCATGAAATAACACAGAGGGCAGGAAGAATGAACGAATGAAGAAGGAAAGAAAGAAATGTGATCAAGTAACACCTGTGAAACTGTACTATGTTGCTTCCCTTACTACTTAGCATTCCGTAGCAGCGTGACAACAGAAAACCCAAACCGCATGTCCGTCAGTTTAAACCGATGTTGACACCTTTAAATAAATAAATAAAACGCAATAACACAACAAAAGAACTGAACAACAAAACAATAAAACCTAAAAACTAGGCTACGTAAAACCTACTGAAAATCCCTGTGCAACATCCCTCACAACCCTAAGCACACGTACGACAGACTTTCTCAAAACACCCTCCTACTCCTTGCTACTCAAGGACAGGCCAGATAAGGACAGAGAACCCTTCAACAGTCATTTAAAGAATGTCAGTATGAAGTGATTTAAACCTAACTTTGGTCAGATTCTGCTGCACAAAGACAAACACATCTCAACCTGTTGCATCAGCCAACTAGGCTCAAACGCTCAAACTGCTCCCCATAGAAATCCCTCACTATTTAGTTCTGCAACTTATCACCCTCAATGACACACAATTACAGCTTATTGTCTCATCGTTTTTATAGTGTGTATGTTGTATATTGTGTATGTTCTGTATATCATATGTATTTCATGTACATGTACGCTAAGGGATGTTTGGATTTAATTGATATTAGGTCTATTAAGGTGGTAATTAGAGGAACGTTTGAGAATATCAATACTACATTTCCAAAGGCTGTGAGCAATCAACAAATAGGCATAAGATGTGCTCTCGTCATGCTCATTGTGCATGGGCTTTGACCGCTCACATCTCCAAACCGACTGTCTGACTGCTGTGGGTTCCCTCCCTTGTCTAAGCATTCCTTCCTTCCGAGCCATACTTCACAAAACAGACACCGCCATCTTTGCTCCAACAGTCTCATCACACCTGCTCCAGACAAGTCATTGCATTTCACACACACACACACACATACACTCACAAACAAACACAGTTATTAGGTTAAAATGACATGACATCTGCATGTGTGTCTCTCTTTCTTTCTCTCTCACACACACACACGCTTGTTATCTAACTCCCTTCTCAGACCACTGTTTCTCACGGGAACATTCCGGTAGTTTCCTCACCTGACGGACAGCCCTACTATATGGTGTTGCGGTCTGGGACCTGCTTCGCTACCACCGGAACAAGATAAGACCCAGCGGCTGCAACCCAGAATGGCTCAGCCACAGAGGGAAGCACACACAAGAACGCACTGGCTGAAGATTAGGTTAGAGGTGTCTGCACACACCAACAGTTTTGGCATGCTAGCGACATGAAAATGTGCCTATTTCTTTCCCATTCAATTTGCTGATAGCAACTGTGAGTGACTGATATTCAAACATTAAAGTTGACTGTAAGATGGTTAAACGTGCACCCATGGAGTGCCAAAAGGGATTTTTGACATAGCAATCAAACAGGGACTAATGCTTGTGGCAATACTTTTATGGATGAAAGAGTCAGTTCTGCAGTCTTTTTTACGTCCAAAAACCTGAGAGGGGATGTCAGTCTGAGAGCCAGGGTAATGGGCAGATTGATGGGCCGGGACAGGGGAAATAGAGTGGTGTGTGTGTGTGTGTGTGTACAAATACAGATAGCTTGACCTTGTGACAGTGGCTGGCATGACAAATTCTGGTTCTTTGGTTTTGTCAGTGTCACTTGACTCTTGTCAGGTGACTGAAGATCAGATCATAATGGATGTGAACCCTACAACTGTGGCTCATCGTTCAGCTCATGGTTTAGCATGCTTGGGTGTCCACGTCTTTTGAAAAGAGCTCATGTCAGGGGCTGGATTCAGGTCATACTGGGGCACTGTTCTACAATGACTGTGGCTGTTTTGTCTCTGAATATTTTGCCGTTAAGTTAGGTGCTGTATAAAGTTTGTTAATTCACCACTGACCGAAGAGGTTTAAGTTCAAAATGATAAAAAAAAAAAAAAAAAGATTATTACCCTCTCCCCCCTCCTACAATTCAGGTGAGATGCCTATTTTCTATTGCACATTTCCTCATCAACACATTTGAATTATGTCACTTATACACTTAACAGGGGATAAAGAGCAGGGAAATACTTTAAAAAAGATTAAATTACAATATTTATGCAGACTGAAAGATAAAATAATGGTACGAAAAGAAGTACAAACAAAACAAAGCTCATACACAAGTAAATGCGGCTTAAAGGCCTAGCTAGACACAACCGTTCCCTTGTAATTCGCAATATGCTTAAAGCCATGTAATTTGAATTTAGTTAACAAAGACAAATCTATTCATAACGTTGGAGTGAGTCAACACAGTTCCATAATGCCTTCGTCAAAAGAATAGATTTGGGAGGGGGTGGGGGGCATAGGAGAATGATTGCATGATTGGTTCAGTCTAATCAAAGAAATACCAAAAAAGTACCAAAACAAAGGCATCTTTTCTAGTGTGGTTGGTCTGTTGGACAAACCTAATAAAAATATTTAACTGAATGGTCAATCTGTGTACACCCAATTCAAAATGCAGGTTTGCATGTTGGACGTTTTCATTTAGTTGACTAAAGTTTAGAAACACTAATTTAGAGTTGGAAGTGATTGTTATTCCCAATTTAAAATGAATACAAACAATGATATAGTATTAAACAAGTTCAGGCATTATGTTTGGCTCAATAACAACAGAGGAAGTGTCCATTATTGCAGGAGTTGCAGCACACAGCCTTTGAAAAATAATTTGGAAAAGATGATATAGGCCAAATAAAGATGCATTTTGAAAACAAATTTTATGCACAAAAGAGATGTGTCTCTCATTGTAGAATCAGTGGAGGACTGATATTGTTTCATAAAGAGCTCGTCCACCCACTTTTCACTGAGCAAAAAATACTGTAGATTCTGCAGTAAGATGTTTCCATCACTAGATGGCACTAAATTGCCTTGAGATGAGACAACTCAGTGACAACTAACAATGGCTAAAACTGGCAGATCTGTGCAGAGGTATAAAACAAATTTAACAGAAAAAAATTAAATAATCCATATAAATATAAAAATATGAACAAATTGTGTTCAATAAATAAAGAGCTGAGTGAATTTACTGCATCTTTGTGTGAAAAGAATGCATGAACTCACAAAAATGAACCACTTCTTTCATCATTATTGTCCCTGTGTGATCGCACAGCAACTGGAACAACACAACAAAGATCTGCTTAAAAAAGGAATATAACTGCAATCTAGCAGGTACTTTTGTTTAATACTATAATACTGTCCAGCAGAAAACGAAAAAATTAAAAGTTAGTGCTCCATCCAATGTAGGAGCTCACACTATTTCCATTAGAAAAATATTTCAGCAGTCTTGAACATCAGCCATTTGATAGATACGATCATTTGGGCTCTAAATTGAAGATGCTGGTTAAATCCTCATTTACCCCCTATGCCCTAGGTCTGAAACCTCTAACAGTTTCTTTGCACAAATCCACCTTGTGATAGGCTGAGCCATGCAAGCAAAGTCTTTAAGAGGGTTCGGGGCATGTAAGGTTAGGGGAGGACATGGGGATTTAGCCTGTATGTTGATCTCTGCATGTGTCACATGAGAGGAAGGTGGCCTTATGCCAATAAAGCCATGTTGTAATGATTTGCGTTGTCATATTAAATGGTTCAAAAACAAATTGTTTTGCAAATTAGTCCAGCTGTCACATTTAGTTTCTCATTCTGATTATGGACAAAAAAAAACAATTTAACAATAATGGTAAAAAAAACTAAAAACTTCGACTGTCGATTGTATAACTTCAACCACAAACGTAATACTGCCCAGCAATATTGTTATGTTGAAATTAACCCTTATTAACCCATATTGATGTGCTTTTCTTTGGGTAAGGATATCAAGTGCTTCCAGATAACTCAATTAAATATTCTTTTTTTTTATTTTCAGTTCTGAAACCTCGTTTGGGTGGTTTGATGAATACACTGTATTTCCAGTACCCCCTAAAATAAATACTAAATCTATACAAATTAGCAAGACGTGATGTCATTCGCTTCGGCTTAATCACATTTTGGGCTTTTTACGCTATGTAGGCCTACTAACTACTTCCCTGGGACTGACTGGCTGATATAAATTGTTTTTGTTTCCAGTATAGTCTTTCAATGACAACACCTAACTAAAAGCAGCAAATATATACAGAGTTTTGATTTGACTGCAAACTCTTTTTTCAAGAAAAGAACAATTATACTACAACCTATTTGTAAGATAACATTTGTTTTAAGACATGGGCAGGTGTTTAAATAAGTCTCTTTCTGATCTACCTTTTGAAAAACAAGACATTTTTTTCATGTCATCAGATTACTTTATTTTGTGTGCATCTATGAATGCTTTATGATTTAAAAAAAAGCTAATCGATTTCTGGATGGGATTTGTATGTAAATAATGACAGCCAATTTTTTAAGCCACAACACGACCTTCTATTCAGAGCAGCCTCAGTGGACATAAAAATGTCCAGACCTGCTCACTGTGGGCTGACAGTTTAGTGTGGATGTCACAAGAAAGCAGAAATACATCTCTAAGGAACGTACAAAAACAAACAAAAAATTTGACGACACTCAATGACATACAAAAAAAACAAACAAACAAAAACTTTTTTTTTTTTAACTTTAAAAAAAAGTACAGGAGATTAAAGTTGTGTTTCTTTCCTGATTTGCATTCTTTACTCTTCCCCATTTTTAGAGAGTAACTATGACACAGAAGGCTGTCTTTTCATTGTGGACTACATCAATAACATTCTATATATCATTTTGCATTGTATTGTATTGTGTAATGATCTAAGTATCTCATTTATGCTCCACCGTTGGTTTGTTGTTTTACTGTTTGAAATGTTAGACTGGTATTCAAAAATATAGAATTTTTGGTGATTTCCATGCACATAGATCTATGGCACAGTGTTTATTTAATTTGGTACTGATGTTAGATTCACTGGTGAAAGCTTGATACTTCTAGACAATCCACCGTCATTCAAAGAAGGCACCCATTTGGCATAAAAAGCAGGTATCTGTGCAAGAATGTTAATCCTGCTTCAATGTAGGATATTATTTTTTTATGTAAACCCCATTTCTAAGGTGTATGTAGGTGAGCTCCCCCACCCCTCCACTCTCATACGTTCTCCAAACCGAAGATAATGTCTCTCCTGAAGTGACCACGGGACACAGAACCCAACTCCTAATTCTCCCAAAATGTTCTCTTGCAGTTCTCCTCACACGACTTTTCCTCGACTGCCTCATCATCGGTAAATCCACATGAAAAGTGTCTTTCAATTAAACTAATAAAAAACAAGAAAAATGTGGGTCTTTGTTTATCTCAGTTCAGTAAATGTACCCAATCAAGCATAAGAGAAGAAGACGAGGGCAGTGATGTGTCACTTCTTGCGCTCCAGGTAGTTGGAGGGGACCCAGCCCTTGCGGTTGTGGATGCCGTCCAGCACCTGGCAGTACCACCATCCGTTGGGGTTCTTCTCGAGCACCTCCAGACTGGTCCCCTCGGGGAAGCCCATGGTTTCCTCATCGCCACGGTACTCGGCGATGGAGACGTACACCTCGCGGAGGGTGTTGTGGATGAGCTGGGACTTCTCGATGGGTTTAGGTCGGACGGTAGATACAGGGATGCCATTCCTCTGGATGCCCAGAGCCGTGGTGGCTGAGGTGTTTGGACTGCAGGGGCCAGCACCACCTACTGGTTCCGCAATAGTAGTGGCCGCCCTGCTCCTGGTGTCTAAAGTTGCCGAACCCTGCGCCCGCACGGCATTGAATGAAGAGTTGCGGCGCACACCGATGGTGTTGGAACGGATCCCGTCCGTAGCACCCATGGACTCGTTGCGGCGCAGAGACCCGGTATTGGCGTGCATGTTGGTGTCCTTCACAGGCTGCGGCGGGGACACAAACACAGACTGAGGACGTACAGCCGCCTGACGCACACCGTTCCTCAGACGCACCCCGGTGCCCATCATGCCCCCCGTACCGTTGGACATCCCTGCGCCGCAGGATGCGGTAGACTTAACGAAGCCCCCCGGTGGTTTGCAGGGGATAGGGGGAGTGTGGCGCTGGCGCTGGTTCAGGTTGTTTAGAACCTGCACGTGCTGCTCGTTCTTCTCCAGGCTGTTGGACTTGGAGCCCCCTCGGCTGCCGCAGCCGCCCCTCTCTCCCACTCCCCCCAGCGAGCCCTCCGGGTCGGGTCCCAGGTCGCTGTTGGGCTGCCGGAGCGGCTCTAGGTAGTAGGTGGGCGCCCACCCTTCCTCGTGGCCCCAGCGGATGAACCACCAGCCGCTCTCCTGCCGCTCCAGCACCTCCACCTCCACGCCGGCGGGGAAGCTGATCTCTGAGTCCTGAGCGCGCTGGTAGGCATCTGTGGTGCGGTAGAAGCAGGTCTCTAGGTCCGAGTCTCCGCCGCGGCTGCCCTTCGAGTAGATGCTCGAGAGGTCGGAGGTGCTGCGTGACGATACCGAGTCCTCAGAAGACACCACAGAGGCCGTCTCTGAGTCTTCCCCGCAGCCCCCGCCACGGCCGGCTCTCAGGCTGGCGTGCCTCAAGGTGCCTGTGGGCCGGAGCTGACGCCTCAGGGTGCTGATGTCCATCCGTTCGGGGCTCTGCGGCTCAGACTTGCTAGCCAGCAGGGGCTTGGGCCGCACCACGGGTTTGGGTCGGGCCAAGGGGCTTTGGGAACTGTGAGCATCCTCGTCCGGTCCTCCGCTCCGGCGGGTGCTTGTCTGCCGGCGGAAGCTGCGCCCTGATTCGTCAGAGGATGACCTGGGGCTGGTCTCCTCGGCGCGGTTCAGGGACTGGCTGCGGCTCAGGTCCGGCGCCACCTTTCTGAGCGGCTTGCTGCTGCTCCCTGGGGACGAGCACGCGGACACCGAGACTCCAGCTTGGAACTTGCGCGCCACTGGGGAGGAGGACGATGACAGGGGACCCTTAGGAGAGTCCGAGTCCAGGCCGCTGGAGTCCCTGGCCGAAGCGAACTCATCCGACGAGAATGGCCGGAAGCCGTCATTCTCGTATATGGACTCCTCACGGCAGATGTCCTCCAGGGACTCTACGCCCCTGAAGGGGGAGTTCTTCTGGGAGGCTGAGGGTGAGTCCTTTCCCAGTGGGGATGGGTACTTCCCATGGGCCGCTCCATTGGTCCTGACCTCCGCTGAGCACTCGCCCTTCAGTGAGTCCGTGTCTGACTCGGGGTCGAAGCCGATGGCTGGCACGTCGTACTCCGGCTCCTCGTAAACAGGTCGGCTGGGGGACTCCGGGGCCTTGGAGTTGGAGGAGGATCCACAGAGGGAGGACGTCTCCTCTGCGGAGTCCTGCTTCTTGACCGGCGGTGCTGGCGGGGGCACCTTAGGACGGGTCAGGGTGCTGGTCCTGCGGCTGAGGTTGGGCTTCTTGCGCTTGTCGATATAAGAGCAGGGAGCCCAGCCTTCTGTTTCCCCGATCTGCACATACCACCAACCACCAGAGTTCTTCTCAATCACCTGCACACAGGTCACACACACAACAAAATAGAGGATCAAAATGAGGGTCTGGGTCTGGTTCTACTAAGCCTAGTGATAAACTTGTCTAGCTTCAACCAGTACATATCTATGGAGTACGGACATCCATCAGCATATCTTAAGGCTCGTATATTACAGGAAGTTGTTTAACAGCGTGACCCTTCATTTATTTAAGATATCTGCTTTAACACAAATCAACAAATTTGTGCAAAGCAACAAAGAACCTAAACCTATGTTTGACTGTTTGTATTGACTAGGGACTTCATTTATTTGCTTGCTCATATGGAATAAATCTATCCTATTAACCTAACCTGGACTAAACCCCCAGTCATGTGCTGCGGCAGTGTTCCATGTGTTTCCACAACTAATCCTTTAAGATGTCAGTAAGAATGTACAGTAGCCTCTAACATACAGTATCTAACAACAACAAAAAAACTAAACCCGGCCAAAACACATTCTAATTCCTTTCCACATGTTTTAAGACAGTTAGTTACACTAGCCCTTTTTCCATCAAAACAGTGATTCGCTTTAAAATGATGCGCAACGAAAAGTTAGTGCGACATGTGTGATAGAAAAACAATGATGTTGTTCTAATGCCTATTTTGTTAGTTAATTTGCTCGGCAGAGATGGTTTTAGGAAAATCATATCGATATAAAAATTATGGAAAAGGTGATGGAAAAGGATGCAGCAGGGTAATATTTTAGAACCCTTCTCTGGCTACACTAACATACAAACGTTCTAATTCGCTACACTTAATGGAAAATCATCCAGCACTTCAGAAAAATACGCTTTAGCAAGAGGCATTGTCACACAATTTTAACTCGCTAGAATCGTTCTCTTGATGGAAAACCATTTTGAAACTTCTTATGTCGCTACAAAATAATGCGATTTAAAAATGAAATCGCACGATAATCTGACAGAAAACGGGCTACTGTAAACACTGATTGACTCAAGGCACTAAACATATAAGCCAACATACAAAAAAGAAAACAAATTTAAAGCAAAAAAAAAAAAGAAAATACATCAGCTTTTTGTCCTCCACGGAAACTAATGCCATCTGAGATGCTGGACTGGAACTCAGCGATGGTGTAGTACTCTGCTTCAACAGTAGGGGGCTCCGGAGGTTTGGGTAAGTGCAAACCCTGCTAGAAAACCAAGCAAAAATAAAGACCTCATCAGCAAAGTATGCACTGTTTGAAAATTCATGGGATGTCAATGTGATTTAGAACAATTTCTACAACACGGTCTAAAAGGCCTGTGACACTGAAAACTAAGGTGTAAATTACCAGGTTTGCATCTCGGCGGGGAGGAGGTTTCTGACGTAAGTTTGGAGAACCTGGAATTTGGAGACATAAACGAATATACGTCATTTATTCCCTTTTGACCATTACGTCAAAGCGGTTAGTATATTAAACACTTCAATTGTGCACATGCTCAACTGGAGTCAATGCCTTAGTTAGATTATGTTTAACACTTATACATTACGTTGGAAGAAGCAAAACCATTCTGTATCAAATGTTATGGCAAACACATGCCAGAAGGCTGTTTAGGATTATTCACAGTCAGGGGAAAACATTTCTCAATTCACCAAACTCACACCTCAAACAGCTTACCTATTGCATCAAAGCCTATTTAAAGAGACAATAGAAATGTCACTAAACACAACTCTACCACTGACAAGGAATGTAAAGAATGTCACAAACCTTCCAGACCATCTGAAACCTTATCTTACTAAAAGGATAGAACCGCTGAACACCAAAACACAACAACTTTTAGTGTTTATTTTGTTTTTGAAAGCAATAAACAAAACAACTTTTATTTTGAAAGCGATTTGAACTTTGAATTTATTTATATTTTAACATTATTTATATTTATTATATTAAGTCAATGTTGATATCTCCCCCTAGGTAAACTAAGTGAGATTACCATGGATATCTCATATTAAAGAAGCAGCAGAGCTGAGACTCACCTATCTCCACCCTGTGTGGAGCTACTCGTGCGATGGCGGGAGATCCCGGCTCGGCCCTGGGTCTGCTGCTGCTTTCCTGCAGGGCTGTTGTGGCAGGCGGCCCGGAGAGGCCAGCCCCTAGATGTCCGGTCGTGCTTCCTCCAGTACTTGCCCCCGAGGCCTCGGTGGAACCGTACGGAATGGGCAGGCTGATCTCGCTCTTGGAAATGTGCCGCTCTGGGGTGACGTCCCCGCTGCCGCTACCGCCTCCCCCGCCTCCCTCCGTCTGCACGTCCTTCTCGCTGACCGACTTCTTGTTGAGCAAGTTGCTGATCTCCATGATGTTGCCGATGATCTCCACAGGCCCCGTCAGAGTCTTCTTCCTCGGGGAGAAATCCTCCTTCATCTTCCGCAGGTATGAGGCAGGGGCCCAGCCCTCTTTCCCCTGGTACCTGCTCAGAGGAAGCAGTCACAACAGCACGTTAGCAAACCTCTACCAGCCTACACACAACATCCGATGCTTTGCTACCGTACATGATGAGCTACAGCACACTGGGTTGTAGATGTCTACACACACAAGCGTGATCATCTGTGTCAGAGTGATCTTCCTTTCAGATATCCAAAGCCGTTCGTCCTGATCCTTGAGGAGTCACTTGAATACAGTATATGTCTAATGAGTGAACCAGACATAGACGACCAGTTGAGTGAACTCTAATGAGTGAACCGGACATAGACGACCAGTTGGTTTGGACCGTTTCAGTTGTTGCTGCTGCTGTTGTTGTTGTTGTTGTTGTCGTGTGAGGAATTTAGTCTGAGGAAGGCTAGGAGAGGGCTGTTCCTAACAGTGTTGGCTATTGAAGGCAGGAAATCATGTGACCTCTATCAGCATGAGCACCACACAAAAACACAACATGGTTCAACTCAACTCAGCTCACATGGAGAGCACAGCAAACACAAACACACACACACACACACACACACACACACACACAGAGAGAGAGAGAGAGAGAGAGAGAGAGAGAGAGAGAGAGGGAGAGAGAGGGAGAGAGAGAGGAGAGAGAGAGCGTCTGATTACTGTAGGTTTAACTCACTGAGAAAGAGAAAGAAAGGAGGGGGGTAAAAGTGAGTTGGCAGAAATGGAGGGAGTTGGACGGGGGAAGGGGAATGTAGCAGGCAAAGGAGGAAGGGGGGAAGAATGGAAGGAGAGGGACATGGAGGTGAAAGTGAGCATATCTGTTTGTGTTTAAGAGTGAGTCAGAAAGGCAGACAAAGTGAAAGTGAGTGAAAGTGAGAGAGAGAGAGTGAGAGAGAGAGAGAGAGAGAGAGAGAGAGAGGGGAAGTATGCATATGTGGAATGTTAATTCCAAACCCTGAAGTTAGTCTGAGGACAAGAGCAGATTGTGGTTTAGTTAGTGTGTCCCATCTCTGACTCCCTACCTGATATACCACCAGCCCTCCAAGTTCTTTTGGATGACCTCCACGGTTGCTCCTTTCTCGAACCCGATCTCGTCCTTCCCCTGGCTGGAGTAGGGCTGCACGGTCACATACTTCTCCTCTGTGGGAACCACATGAGCACAACATGAGAAAGTTGATTTTGCCCTTCTATCCTCTGTGAGAACGTTCGTCTCCTTGGTAAGAGGAGTAGTGAATGTGAGATTTGATTTGTTCTTCTCTGTAAGAACCAAACTAGAATATGGGGAGTTCTTTTCTGTGGGGACATCGGAAAAGAATCCACTGACAACATTAAAACACAATTTTAGTAGAGACTATAGTTCATCTCAGACAATAGGTAGGAGAACATAAGTACAACTCCACTGTCTGTATTCATTTTCTGTGGGGACTGCAATAGAATGTACTGTAAAGATCAGCAATCGTGAGGGATGAAATGGGGAGCGAAGTTTGTTTGTGGAAGTCAATAGCACTTCCTGTGCTAAAGCAAATCAGCAGAAATGTTTCTTCCCTTTGGGGATTCAGACTTAAAATATGACAATGCTCCACTGAGACAAGGCCAAAACTACTAATACAAGGTGTAAAAACCAATAGCACATACCTCAGGCTTTAAGGGTTTGTTTGATTCAACACAAATTGAATAGATTGTATACCATTGACTGTATATATAGGGTTATATATAATATACAGTCAATGTTGTATACAGAAAGGGTTAAATATAATGGCATAGGACAGTTGTAGGTTTTTCCCCATAGGGAAAGATATTAGTGAAAAACAAAGAAGACTTGCAGTATGAGCAGCAAAAACAGTCGCCTTAGTGAATGACCAGTATTATCTGGGAGGCTTCTTTTATCAGCATTTTACTGTTTGAGCAGTGCAACCAGGACTCTTATCAGCGTAAGGCTGATAACCTGCCCTGGCTGCAGCATCACAACACTGATCTTCTGAGACAAACACGCAACACACACATGCAGACACACACCCACCCACACACACACACAGCTCTTGATGTTCAGCAGAAAGGGCCCATGTGAATCCACACGGGCTCTGCCACACCACTGGTGAGGAAACGCAGACAGCGCTTGGCATGAGGAGATAAGGGAGCACTGCTGGAGTGTCTCACTGCTCTCCCATCCCCACATCTCACATCCTCGCACACCCAGAGTCCTACACACACACACACACACACACACACACACACACACAACACGTCCTTGTGCCCCAAAACGCACACACACACACACAGATGCAAACACATTCCCAAACCCACACCCACTGGGAGCTCTGATAACACATTCCCCCTCTTCTCAGGGCCATCTCAATCGCCTGGTCCTTACCCCTCTTTACAGCCCAGGGCAGGCACTCAGAGCCTCAGGCTAGGGTAGAGAAAGAGAGAGATAGAGAGAAAAAGAGAGAGATAGTGAGATATATAGAGAAATAGAGAGAAAGAGAGATAGAGGGATAGATAGAGGGAGGGGGGGGGGGGGGGTAGAGTGAGACCGAGGGCACAGAGAGACGTCAATCATCTCCGGCTAATCATCTGACAGCCGAGGCCTGTTTCCCAGAGTGCAGCCTGAGGGGCCCAGGGGAGACGGATGTGCAGGGGCTTTAGCCCTCATCAGAGGGTAGGAGATAAGCGTGGAAGGGAAGAGTGAGGACTATGTTTCTCAGAGAGCCCGAGAGACGGCACCGAGTGTCCTCTTTATGGTACGTGCTGGGCCAGCTTGTGCCGCCATGGTTATTATGCTGGCACACATTCATTTAGCACCACAAGACACCAGCACTGTTGGACAGACCGGACTAACTCAGCGACACTACGCTCATTTTTGTTATTGTGTATAC
>JAGFZM010001281.1:67818-79689 GCA_017657215.1 Limnothrissa miodon
GAGAGAGAGAGAGAGAGAGAGAGAGAGAGAGAGAGAGAGAGCAACATTTTTAAATAAATAAATAGCCCTCCCCGTTGTTATTGTTGTTTTGTTGTTCATGATCCTAGGGCTGCACTGGATGTGTTTATTCACCTCAGAAATGAATTGCAAAGTCTCGTAGAATGTTTGCTGACACTGCCAGGCTCAATTTCAAGTGTAACGTATAGTGTTTATTTCCTGTATCACTGTTTCCATGGCAATGGAAATCCAAATGTCATTTAGTGCAGTTGGATTAAGGGGGAAGTTTGTGTGACTGTTGTACAGTGTGTGTGTGTGTGTGTGTGTGTGTGTGTGTGTGTGTGTGCGTGCGTGCGTGCGTGCGTGCTTCTGTGTGTGTGCGCAGCTGTAAAAAGAAAGCCGTCAGATCTGCGCTCCAAATATAAAGTGGCCTAGTTGATTGGGAGCACATTGCTGCTCTGGCCGATGCTGGTGGTGGCCATGTTGACTCAACAGGTTCCAGTCGTCAAACACTGTTTTTGATGGCACTGACCCCAGAGCAGTCGTCACCCCCAGAGCCATCGAGAGGGGAAAAAAGAGCATCGCTAAGATGCCTTCACTGCCAGATGGACGAGAGAGAGAGAGAGAGAGAGGGAAAGAGAGAGAGAAAGAAACGGGTAGAGAGGAAAAGTTCAAGCATGCCAACAAATGCATACAACATGAGTGCTCATTTCCTGACTGCATCAGAGGTCTTTATGGAGTTGCACAGGTGCAAAAAGCACCCCAATCCCCCCCAACACACACACACACACACACACACCATATGCTCCCACCCACGCCTACAGAAAAAAAAATTGCTGCCACTTTTGGTACCAATGAAACTCTGTTTCTATTTTAATAGCTAGGGGCTCAGTTTTGACCTACTTTCCCACTTCTCTGAAAACTAAAATGAACTAATGTGACACCGCTAGCTAATACAAAGGCTGAAGTTGCCACTAGCCAATAGCTAATGTGGTTTGTAAGGGTACTGGTCGTAGTGGTGGTGGTGGTGGTTCTGTGGGGACAGGGGATGCTTAGGAGGAAGGTTCTGGACCAGTCATCCCAGGGGAGGATGGGGGAGGCCCGAGGCAAAAAATCCAACACAAGGGTCATTGTGTCAGACGTCTCTGAGCTGTGGAATTTGAAGCCTGGCACAAGCGCACGCACACAGACACACACACATACACACACACACACACACAAACACAAACCCACACACAGAGTGAGTGAGAGAAAGTGGCAGAGAAAGTGAACAGAAATCATAACAAAGGACCAGAGAACCAGAGTGAGATTCTAAGAAAGAGAGACAGAAAGAAAGTTGAGATGAAAGTCAAAAGTATGGGCAGGGGGGTAAAAAGAAGAGAGAGGCACGAAAAGAGAAAGAGAGAGAGAGAACAGATGTTTGGCCACGAGATCAAAGACTCTGTGTTCACACACATACTCTCTCACACACATTCCAACCGGAAAAACACACACACACACACACACACACACACACACACACACACACTTGCCTTTCACTTTCTTTCCAAGGAGGAGAGGCTTCTCTATCCACACTCCATGTCAATGACACACTGACACATGAAAAGACAGTGGTGGTTGGACTGTTTGATGGCTCAGCTCACGAGATTGCTTTTTTTTATCACTGCTTCTCTCTCTCTGTTTCCTTCTCTCTCTTCCTCTCCCTCCCTTCGTTCCTCTTTCCAGAACCATACGGAGTAAATGATTTGAACAGGATGTGGCCCTCCTAGCTCTTGTTGAGCGAGAGTTTACATTTTGCAGAGTTAGCAGAAGTGCAACATTGATGGAGAGACTAAAATGAGCGAGGGAGAGAGAGAGAGAAAAGACAGAAAGAAAAAGAAAAAGGAAAGCCGGAGAGGGAGGGTGCAATGGAGAAAAATATTTACAAGGGACAGAGAGAGGGGAGGAGGGTCGGAAATCTGAAAGGGAAAGGAAGCAGAGAGAAAGAGAGAGACAGAGAGAGAAAGAAAGAGGGAAGAGAGTGGGAGGCATATATTCAAAGATGAGAAAATGGGCCAAAGGAAGCCATGAAGGGCACAAAAAAAAGAGGCCAGATTCTGCTCCAAATTACCATCCATCGCCCCCAACCTCCCCCCTCACAACCAGACCAGACCCCCTTACCCCCCTTACAACCGTTCTGGTCTCCCTCCTGTATGGGCCAACCTTCCCCCTCACAACCAGACCCCCTCACCCCCCTTACAACCGCTCTGGTCTCCCTCCCTGTATGGGCCGGGAGTCTCCCTCCCTGGGAGATAGCCAAAGCTATGGGGCACAGTACCTGATGACACTGCACTCTCTCTCTCTCTCTCTCTCTCTCTTTCTCTCTATCTCTCTCTCTTTCTCTTTCTCTCTCTGTGACGGCTCTTTCTTCGTGTTGTTTTGTTGTTCAGAGATTGATTTTTAAGCACCAACATTTTTTAAGCCATTGAAAAGTGTTTAATAATGAGAAAGCAATCAAATAAAAAAATGTCTGACTTTTTTTTTTGCATAATATAGGTGGAGATAGATAAATAGAGAGAGAGAGAAAGAAAAAGAGAGAGACCAAAAAGAAAGAGCATGCATTGTTGAAGCGCATTGGAGAGAGAACAAGATGACAGGAATGTATCAGGTGTCATTTGAGATGCTAAATAAAATGTAAAATACCACTGGCTGGCCTCATTACCTAGCCTGTTGGGAATAGATGCATTAGTTCCAAAGTCTGAGATTTCCAGACAAACAGATCAAAAGGAGTCGCCAATCTCAAGCACGGCCAATGCATGTTGGTGGGAGGCATTTCAAAGTCACCTGACACTGCTTTCCGGGACATACTGGAGAAATGTCACGTCTCTTTTTGTCTAGGTCAAATTACTTTTTTGGAAAAAAAAAAAAAAATAATAATAATAATCTTGATCACTGTTGTTAACTCACATGTTGAGAGGATATTCCATTTTCCACCAGCATAAAAATGTGGGCATTAGAAGGCACAGTGGCTGTGACTGTGTGTGTGTGTGAAAGAGAGAGTGTATGAATATGTCTCTATGTGTGTGTGTGTGTGTGTGTATTTTTATGTGTGTGTGTTTGTGAGACAGAGAGTGTATAATCATGTCTCTACTCGTGTAGAGGTGCATAGCTCCATGCATGCTTGGCTTTCCATGGGAAGACTTTATCAAAGAGAGTGGCATAGGGACCTCATGTTGACCAAACAGCATGCTCTGCAGGGCTACACACACTCACTCTCTCTCGATCACACACACATACAACCACACACACACACACACGCCTCTTTCTGAGGAGCCAGGCCGGTGGGGTCCATGACGGATTAAATGCATTTTTGCACGCTTGAGTGGAGCCATGTGTGTGTATCCAGGGTTGAGGAGCCTTCAGAAGAGGCACATCCAATGCGATTTAAAGGGCCCTCAAACAGCATGCATGCATACATATGTACGCTTTGGAGCCCATTAACATCTGAAACGCGTAACTGAGACAGATCGCTATGTTATTCTTCACCGCCCACGCCCCCACCCCACCCGCCCACCTTTTCCTTTTGTTCTCAATATCAAGTCATCCTCTAACACAAAATAGTTTAGATCCCAAAGTTTCCCGAGGCTGAACAGAGAAGCTCTTACTGCTTCAGAGTTGACACTGTTACATGCGGAGGGCATCACAAATGCACTGTCAAAAAAGAAACCACTGGACATCTCCATTTAACACAGGATGAAAAAAAGTGAAAAAAAAAGTCTGGCAGCTCTGGTTGCTTTTGTAACACAATGCAGAGATATGCAGGAGATCCACACTTCAGAGGCCACAGATACTAAGAACAACAAGTGGAAGTTCAGATCAGATATTTCTCCAGACATACTGTAAGGATGCTCTGTGGATTAAGCTATTCAGATATACTTATCACCTCACCAGTCATATGTTATTCACACCTTCAACCCTCAGCCTTCTTCCAACTAACTAACAGATTTTTTTTATCAGCAGCTTGACTTTTGGGAATCAAAGCAGAAATCTATAAATTCTCCTCGAATTCATGAAAGGCTAAAGTGCTAAATTTGCGTCTGTTCTGTTTTTGTTGCTCAGTACAACTTGTAGATATCCATAAGGACCTATATCTTTATCAGTAGCTTATGTGTGCTCCTTGGGGTATAAACCAATCATACAGGAGACATTAGCAGGTGCTAAATGACAAAACGGACAGCCTGAACACTTAAACAATGAAGGCAATCAAACTCTGTCAGTCAACCAAACTGACAACAGGGACTGTAGGAGCAAGTGTTATTGTCTGTGACAAGCCATCCAGTGGTACATGTTCTAGGATGGCAATACCAAAACCAGACAACAGGCCCCAGAATTCTGTGCTGCATTGGTTGGTTTGTGTGTTTGTTTATCCTTGTTTACTTACAGGGTCATTGTGGGCTAACGAGTATTCAAGCCCTTCGCCGTGAGACAGTGCGCTGACGTGGGCCACCGGTGTCTGTGGCTTTCACCGGGGCCGAAGAGACGGACTCCCGCGGTGTGGGACGTGACCTTTATTTATTTATCTTTCGTTTTATTTATTTATGTGCGGGTTTCTGTCCGACTCTACGGCCGAAATGGCTTCTCCGGGTGAGCTTATGGCTTCCACGGCACACTAACCCAGAGGATTGTGGGTAGTTTTTTTTTTTTTTTCCCCCTTCAAACCCGAAGCTCGCAGCCCGGCTAACATCTTCCAGTCCTCCCGGCTGCTGGATCCATTAGCCTCCTCTAATGAAAGTCAGGGTGGGGGTATGGAGGGTATGTGGTGGTGGTGGTGTGGAGAAGGGGGGGGGGCTTTTTTCCATCATGCTGTCTTAATGACAGCCAGGGAGAGGAGAGCCAGGGCCACTCACTCCGACTGCAATATCAGAGGCGCAGAGAGACAAGGCTGGCGCTGAGGAGACCTGCTGAAAAGGGCCCGTTGTGATGATATATGGACCAGTATCTGTGAAACGCTCACAATCCCCATCATGATATACACACAAAGACCCCCCCAACACACACACACACACACAAACACACACACACATACATACACAAATGTATACACAAATATACTGTATGCAGACAAAATACACTCATGCTCAGGTATAAGCTCAAAACTCAAACATATATAGTACACATGCACACACACAAACACACACTCACACATTCAGACACTACTATCTTGTATCCGTATATGTAAGATTTCACGCTTGTCTGTTTCTGGGGAGTGTGCACACTCCTCCATATGTTGTGATTTCCTGTTGTTTCTAGGTTCTGGACAAAAGCCTACCCGTTGCCAGGGTTACCGAGTTCTGTTGTGCTGCAAACTCCGTGGAGACTTCCAGCATCGTGCAAGGAATCCCCGTGCCAAGGGAGTACAGTGACTGAAGCCTTGAGCCGCTAGATCTCCTGCTGCCTCAAGTCTCTGTTCCACTTGCCAATACTGCTCATGAACATGCCAAACTTCCAGGAATGAGGAACAGATTAAAACAAAGAAAAGGAAGAGTAATGGAGAAAAGACAACAAGTGAAAAGGACAAAACCAATAGAGAGAGAGGGGGAGAGAAAGAGAGGACAGAAGAAAAGACTAAAAACATCAGAGGTGTGTGTGTGTGTGTGTGTGTGTGTGTGTGTGTGTGTGTGTGTGTGTTTGTGTGTGTGTGTTAATCTAGGTTAATCTAGGTGTGAATGAATGTGTGGGTGACAGTGTTTGCATATGTGTGTAGAGGAGAAAACAGCTGGAGGTTTTCACTGTACTGTAGCTGAGTGGAGCCTGGGGTGAGGGGGATTGACTGCCTCCTCTCTCGCCACACACACACAAACACACACACACAAACACACACATTATGGTGTTTAGAAAATCATCGGCATCCTTCTTGGTTTCTCTCTCCTAAGAAGCATGCAAACACCTTGTAAGTTCAGGGAGATCCTTCACCAAAATTAAGGTAATCACAAGCTGTGCTGTACTTAGTTCAGTTCAGTAAAGAGACTTTTTCTCATTTCAGGGACCAAACCAAGCTAAATGAGGAAAGAAATTAAGAGAGAGTGTGAGAGAGAGAAAGAGAGGGAAAGAAAGAGAATGGAAGAAGAACAGAGAAGGAGAAAGATGTGATGGCAGAGGAGAAGGTAGTAAACGAGTGAAAAAGCGCTGGAGGTCTGGAGGAATTGCACAAGCGCGGCCAAATGTTTGCCTTGGCAGAGCCATGCCGATGATGTCATCGTTGCTCTAGTTTTCAGTGTACTTCATCCCATAAAAAGGGGTGGTTGGGGGGGGGGGGGGGGGGGGGGGTTGGAGAGAAGAAAGAAAGAGAAGGGTATCAGTGGTTGCCGCATTTCCACTGTGTCAGGCTCACAGTGACCTCAGGAGTTTTTAAGCTGTACGCCGATGTGTACAGCTCTGCCACTGATGAGGCAGAATACTGATAGTTTAACAGTGATGAATGTAAGAGGGAAAATATCTACATTAGATTTGACTTTTGAGTTATTTTGCATTATTTAGGGTTTGACGGCAAAGCCTGAGGGACAGAATAGAGGATAGAGAATATAAGTGAAACATGTCGGATGAAAGAGAACTAGAAAATAAGAAAAGGTAAGAGGGAAAGAGGAAGGGGGGTTGGGGGAGAGAGTGGAGGGAGTGTGAAAAAGAGAAAAGAAAAAAAGAGGCTTTGGGGGGTTGGGGTGGCTCTTTAAAAATGCACCTCTGTGAAGTTTCTCTCCAGAACTTTCCATTCAACCTCAGCACAGCATGCGGCCATTGCACCTACAGACTGTACGTTTGTAAGTTTCAAGAAATCCTAAAGAGACTCAAACACACAAAGAATTAAACTGTATGAAATGCAAAACCTAAAGGAAGTAAGGAAGATAAAAAGAAAGAAAGCGAAAGAACCAAACGGAAGAAACAAGAATGATGTCCACTAAACTTCCCACTTCTTCCCGTGGCCGTGCTTAGCTTCAAAAGACAATTGCCCAACTGTACTCAGTGGGGATGAGAAAGGCAGACAGAAAAAGAGTGAGTGAGAAAGAGAGCAAAAGATGGAGAGATTGAGGGAGGGAGAGAAGGAATGATGGGAAAAGCAGTCAATACAGTAGGAGAGCAGCTGAGAAACGACTCAGCCTGGAGGAATGGCTTGATTAGCTCATGCAGCGTCTCTACAGCAACACTTCATCCAGGGGCTTTCTCAAGAAGAAGTGCATTGTGGGACCAGGGTAAAAGAGGAACGTGGGTAAAGGATATCAGAATTTTAAATAAATCTTTATTTTACAGTTTTCATCCAATTCTAGATATTTTTTTCTGTTGTATGCCAACTTCTAATGAAGCAACATTGGATTTGAGGGGAGAGAAAGGAGGTTGTGGAGAGGGGGTTTGATTTACGTGGATCAAACCAGACAGTCACATGGGACAAAGCTCAAGGCTACAGTACTCAACTCAACTCAACTAAACCCGTGGCTTCCACACACATGTGCCTTTTTCCATCTGCCTGCTCTTTGCCCATGTCTCCACACACACAATCAACACACACACTCCCACACACACACACAGAGCTGGACTGGAGCAATGGAATTTGGACTAGACAGAGTGGAAAACAGCACTCTACTATCACTGGAACTGAAGGAACTCTCCGGTTGTGAAAAATTATCACTTTTTTCCACCTTCACCATTTCCTTCACCTGATACTGTATGTACTCAGGATTCATTAAGCAACGTCATTACTCAAAAAGAGGTCTGTTTTTTTCCACTGTTTCCTGCGAGTTCTCAGCTAGTGTAAAAGCTCTAAAGCCTATGTCTGTATGTACCGGTGGAGATGTGCAGCTATTTTCCATCCCATGCCGAACACAACTGTCTGGCATCCATGGCAACCCTGGGGGGTGAGGAGACTCAGCCAACACAGTGGAATCAAGAGCCAGCATTGAGATTCATGAAAACGTATGGCGAAAGAGAGAGATGGTGTGTGTGCTGCTAACAGTGTCTTGTGTGTGTGTGTGTGTGTGTGTGTGTGAGTGTGTGTGTGTGTGTGTGAGTGTGTGTGTGTGTGTGTGAGAGTGTGTGTGTGTGTGTGAGAGAGAGAGAGAGAGAGATGTAGACAACAGTGCGACCAACTATGTCTTGTGTGTGTGTGCAACAGCATACCACATAGGCACCAGTAAAGATCTCAGTCAGTCCAAGAGAAAAAGAGGGTCCTCTGTTTCCAAGCCTAGCCACACAAACACACACACACACACACACACTCACACACACGAAGAAAGCAAAAGTAAATGGAGTGCACTCACCGCTCTCGCTCTTCTCGATCACTTCCACGAGCTCTCCGGCCTGCAGGCTGATCTCGGAGTTCTCCTGGCGCTGGTAGTTGGCCACGGCCACGTACTGCTCCAGCACCATGGGCTCCCCGCTGTCCAGGCCTGCCGTCGCCGCCGAGGGGTTGGAGGAGGAGGAGGAAGAGGAGGAGGAGGAGGAAGTGGAAGAGGAGGAGGAGGAAGAGGAGGGAAAGAAACACGCTGTCAGCCAGCTGCCTGCCACCGCCCCCCGCGCGCGACCCCCCCGTCCGCTGCCGTAACTACGAAGGCTGCCACTGTCTGCGTCGCTGCCGCAGCGTGGCCCGTATGTGGCCATGGTTCCGGCGTCTCCGCCGCCGCCGCTGTCGTTACCTCGATCGCCCGTGCGTTTCCCTCCCGCCCACTGGAGATCGGCAGCCAATCAAAGGTCAAGCTGGGTTCCTCGCTGCATAGTAATCCCAAGCGCTTGGCCATACGGCTCTCAAACTTTTCTGCCCTCTGCACCACCGCTGGGCAGAGTGGCATTTGAAGGTGGGAGGAAGTGCGAGCAAAAAAAAAAAAGCCAAGAGAAAGAAGGGAGCACGTAAGAAAAGCGTCTTTTTTTCTCTATTTCAAAATGGTTCCGTTTGGGGGAGTCGCAATGGCGTCCGGCATGGAGGAATTCCATGGCTGGGCCTCCATGGTACACGCGAACCAGCAGCGGGGGAAAAAAGGCGCCACTGTACAGACAACACTCACCGAGTGAGTGAATAAGTAAACGAGTGAGTAAGGGGAGAAATTGCAGGGTGAGAGAGAGACTCGTAGACAGTGAGAGAGGGGAAGAGTGAGATGGGGAGGGAGAGAGAGAGGGATAGAGAGAAAAAGGGCAGAAAAGTGAGAGCGGAGAGCTGCTGCTACTGCTGGAGGTATGGGGATGTGACTCTGGAGTGGAGGACTGGACAAGTTTCCCCTGGAAAATAAACACTGATTCTGTGGCAGGCCTCCCCTTCACTCTTTCTCTCCTCCTACTCTCCCTCTCTCTCTTTCTCTCTCCCTCCTCTTCTCTCACCCTGGGGAGGCAGCCGTTGGCCGGGAAGGAGAGTGGTGGACGGGAGGCGAAAGGGGGAGGGAGGATAAGTGGGAGGTGTGTGTGCGTGTATGTGTGTGTGTGTGTGTGTGTGTGTGTGTGGCGGTTGTTGGGGTTGGGGGTGCAGTGTGGGTTGAACAGGCCAATCATATGAGACTTAGCTCCAGGCCTTAAATAGAAACATATGAGTGGGCCCGAGCACGGAGGAGAGGGGAGAGAGAGAGAGAGAGAGAGAGAGAGAGAGAGAGAGAGAGAGATTTGGGGAGAAAGAGACTATGTTTATGTGAAACACAAGAAAGCATTTTGCTGCACTTTTGTCTCTCTCTCTCTCTCTCTCTCTCTCTCTCTCTCTCTCTCTCTCTGACTCTGGTTTAACCTTTTCACCGCCAGCCGTGACTTCATTTCTGAGTGAGTTCAGTCTGTATGCTTTCTTGTTTGCTGATGTCAGCGCTGCTACTCTGTTAGTGGTGGTTTTGAACCATTAAACAGACCCAGCATGAGACTAGTCACAAAGCTGCACATAGTTTTATATGTGAGTGGCAACAGAGTGGGAACTGTCAGTCCCTCTGAGATAGTTTTCTGGATAGAAAAACATTGCAAAATAGAAAAACACAACACAGAGTCAAGAGACGATCATCAACAGCACATATGTTTATGGTAGTTGTGGCGTTGTGTTGTGGTTTTCTCCGTAACACTACATTCCCCACTCCATCACCCTTAACAACCACCAGCACCAAAAGTGGCATCGAAAAAAACTGTGAAGCTGGACGTGACTCTTTGTTTGTCTGGGCAGACGCTGTTGTTGTGGGGAGACGAGTGGAATGCTTAACCTGGGCTCACACGGCGTTAGCTTGCTCCAGGTGGGCCATAAATAAACTTAGATAGATCAAGATGCTCCTGCTGCCCGAGATGTTGAGAAGAACAACAGTCAGAACAAAATGTTTTTGGAGTTGGAGACTTTTTCAGCAAAAATGGGCCTTTACAGAGACAGCCTGCATTAGTTAGCATGAGCTAGCAAATATGTTGAATGCCAATATTTGCAAAAAAGTTACAATAATCCTAAGAATAAAATATTCACAAGACAGAGCAGGCATAATTTAAATGCCACGTTTGAAAATATAATCTATTTGTGGGAAATTCCACATAATCTAAAGGCCGTGGCTTTAGATATAGGTATTTTGGGGTTCTCATTAGTGCTAATGACTTTCATTCTTGGGAAAGGTACATGTATTGTGATGAATCGTGAGCCATTTGATGTCACAAGACCAGCACACATTGCTTAGCACCATCATCAATCAGAAACCATTTAGTATTGCTCCACAAAAGTTGCTACATTAGCATGTCTGAAATTAGCGTCTCAGCTAAGCCATAGCTGGCGTGTATCTTCCATCACAGTATCTTTCGCTAATCCTCTGCTAACATTTGAGATTTCAACATCGTGTGGTTGTAAAGGACGGATTAGCCGAAATCCTCTCCACCCACGAGATGTGTATCAGGTGTCAGGTGCTGCTGAGCACTTCCTCGATCAAGAGCAATTTTAATTAAGGAGGCGCTGACGTCTCGACAAACCCCCATAGCATACAGCAGGGCAGTGAAAAAGACAGAGCCAAGAAATGTATTATTTGTGTGTGTGTGTGTGTGTGTGTGTGTGTGTGTGTGTGAGTTTGTGTGTGTGTCTGTGTGGAATGCCCCTGACTTCGGTTTAGTGAAAAGGTAATATTCCTGTTTTTAATCCTCCAGATTTCTCTCTGGATTGACTTGAAACAATGGGTTGTTTCCGAGTTTGTAAGTTGATGTAAGCTGCTGAACACACACTAGCTGTGAATGAACACCGATCTACCCAGCATGCAATATTTGGACTTCATGACTCGGGGTGGCGTTTGTTTTGAATTCTTAACATATTCCTCAAGATAACCTGTAGAGATGTGTACTCAGGAAGTGATGCACAGAACAAACTGCATGGACACTAAGTGCGCAGACAGGGATGGATAGGGGACGAATGAGGGTTGTGATTTCAACATCGTGTGTTGGGGGGATTGTTTGCCCCGCAGGACAGGAAATGCTTTCGCACGCCAGAGCTAAACAAAACGAACACAACAAACACCTTGAGTCCAGTCCACTTCCCTTATGGCTTGTTGGAGTTTATTCGCGTTCTTGTGTCTTCCCTGCTTGGATGTTTCTCTCCATCTATCAGCCTAGGGTTTTTTCACTCTCTCGTTTTTTATGTTTTTTTCATTCTTTCAATTAAAATGAAATATTAATTTCTCTCTTTCTCTATCTTCTCTAGTTTATTTCCCTTTTTTCTTTTTAAATGTATTTCTTTCTCTCTTTCTTTCTTTTTAAATGTACTTCTTCTTTCTCTCTTTTGCTTGCTTTTTCTGTTCTCGTTTCTCCCTCTTCTTCTTCTGTGAAATGAACCAATTACTCCAAGAGCTGTGGAGCTGGGGGCACAAGGGTTATACTGAACACACACACACACACACACACACAGGTTATATGTTCTCCAGATGGAGAGAGAGG
>JAGFZM010001281.1:133403-145710 GCA_017657215.1 Limnothrissa miodon
TCTCTCTCTCTCTCTCTCTCTCTCTCTCTCTCTCTCTCTCTCTCTCTCTCACACACACACACAGACAACCACGCACACACACTCCCTCACTCAGGCCCCGTTTATTTATCTGTCATCATTCCCCATCCCAATTTCTCAACAAGCACACATACACACACTCCAACAGTGGTGGCCATGTGAGTCAGAGGAGCAGTCAGAGGAGTGGTGATGCAAGACTCCAGGCTGCACTGAAACAAAGGGTTCTGGCCATAACAATGACACGTGCGTTTCTCTCTGCGTGAGTGTGTGGGTCAGATAGAAAAGAAAGAATATTAAACAGAAGAGTGAAAAATTATTTGTGTGGGAGACAAAAATACAAAGAACCTTTTGACACTTAATTAGATCGGTAATGCGTCATGATACATGTCATGTTTATATTATTATTTTCATGTCCCTTTCATGCCTAAATTTTACAAAGAATTGTATGATTAGGCTCCTACTACAACACAATAAGAAACCTGTTAAAACATGTCTATTTTGGTCTTCCATGTTCATGTGTGAATCGCAACAGTCATACAGTTTTCAGATTTTTGTGTCTGTTAAAGCTAGGGTCTACGTTTCTGAAAATCACTTGAGCCTCTGAGATTTGAAAAAAGCATCCCCCCTTCCCCCCCCTTCCGTCCCGGATGGTTCACATTGGTCAATTTCTATGCTGGATTACAGCTGATAGACTGAATGGATTTTTTTCGTTCTTTTGATTATTCATATTGTGAAAATTGGTCCACAGGTCCATAATCACAATATAAACGAAGTTGATAATAATTACAAATATTCAAAATCGACTCTCTGTTACATTGGCTGTTGATCAGTCACCTGCCATTTTGCCAACATTTTTTTTAGTTTTTTTTAGTTTATTTTAGTCACCAGAACGGCATCAAAATCACAAGGTTGGGAGGCGCTGTGGCTCAGCGGGCTAAGGCGTTGTGCCATGACTCCTGGGTTCGATTCCGAACTGTGGTACTTTGCCAATCCTTCCCCATCTCTCTCTCGCATTTCCTTTCCTGTATCTTCACTGACACTATCCAAATAAGAGGCAAAAAATATCTTTAAAAAAAATCACAAGATTGGTTATTTCCGATTCATGTATCTGTTTCACTACGACTGTGCGTATGAACAGTAATTGTGTAGGCTGGAGTGTAATGATTAAACAGAGTAAACACACGTCTTCAGTCGTTAGGCCTGTTGTTACCTGACAGAGACACTGACAACCAGGCCTACTCACTCCAAGCAAAGAGTTGTGGGAAACTGGTGGAAATGGTGGTGCAGCTGGATTGTGACACCTGTGTTATGACACAAGCACAGCTGCAACACTTTTCGGCAGAAACCAGATCCCGAAAAAAAAACGTTCATAAATCCCTGCCTGATATTTTATTAGTATGGCTGCGTTTCAAAACAAACTCACCCTGAAGACACAAAATGTTTTTTGTTTTTTTTTCACACCACTGCAACACGTCAAATAAATGTCCAGTCAAAAAGCCAGGGCGATGCTCTTTATTTTTCAGGGTCAGTGGACGAGAGGGAGCAGAGACCGCCTGCGTAGGCAAGCCCTGCCAACAGTGCAGTCTGCCAAGCAAGCCTCAGCCCAATGCTGGGAAAGGCCTTGGCTGTGAAAGCTTCCAAAGCTGAATACCAAAAAGTGCTTGAGAAAGCGTGTGTGTGTGTGTGTGTGTGTGTGTGTGTGTGTGTGTGTGAGAGAGAGAGAGAGAGAGAGAGAGAGAGAGAGAGAGACTGTTTCCGCATAGCAATCCAAATAGGTACAACTTATCTGACACTATGGGTGTGTATGGGTGTGGGTGGTTGTGTGTGTGCTCGAAATGCCAAGTGGGCATAGATGTGTATACGCTTATGGGACTGTATATGGGAAAGGGTTTATAGATGCAGGCCAACACCACACACACACATACACACACACACATAAGTTTTAAAAAATGTCCTCTGCTTGCAAAGGATGCTGGGATGTGCTCCAGAAAGCTCCCCCATGGTTTTTTTTTTTTTTTTTTTTAAGAAAAACCACCTTAGGAGGTAAATAAATAAAGAGAGAGAGAGAGAGAGAGAGAGAGAGAGAGAGGGAGAGAGAAAGACACTGCAGCCTCAACCAACAGATTGGAGCAGATGGATCTGTCTTCATGACAACCACAATGGAAACACACACACATATACACACACACAGAAATACATACACTTGCAGTCAGCCCATATCCAAAAATATCACACACACACACACCTCTAAAAAAGCTTCTCTTAAACCCCTAAAATGTTTGAGCCTCAAGCCTTGTTCTCTCAAACAAAGCCAGGCCACATTAATCACGCTCCTAACACTCCCACAGAACAATGCCATGCTGACCTGGGACCTGTGTAAGCCAACGCTACAAACAGCAATGCTTGTTGCCATGCTGATCTGGGACCTGTACAAGCCACAGCAACAAACAGCACTGCATGCAGTGGGCACAAGTGTGGTGAAAGCAGGGCCCTGAAAGGCATTGCAGCCCATTAAGACATGTGGTGTCCAAGCCGACTATCTTTAGACAGAAGGGCCAACCCCATGCCAACACAAGCGGTACCCAGTTCCAAGAAGACCAGAGCAGACTAATACACACACACACACACACACACACATTATGTAGTGGTAGAGGGGAGTGTTTTAAATCTATGTTTTGTTTCTTTGTAGAGACAAACTATTTTAGGCATTTTTATGCCTTTGTCTCCTAGCTTGTTTTTTCTGTTATATAAATGGGGGGACGTGCATTAAATAGAAAAGAGGAGGAAGTTATTCAGAGATCAAGATGCAGTAAAAATTCCATTTAGTGTTCTAAAACGGGCCAGTCACCCGGTTGTGGTTTCTGAGTCACTAGTGTTAAAAGTGTTCTAGGATGGGCAGCATGGCAATCCAGCCAGCCAAGCCCATGTGGCAGATGAACGTCTGTTTGAACTGTGCATAGTTTGGAGGACAGAGCAAGGAGAGGGCTTTTGCTGCAGTCCCCACCTCCCATCGGAGAGGCCCACCCCAACACCACCATCAAAGGCTTCAGGAGAGTGTGGGGTGGAGGTTTGGAGGCCCAGCTGTGAGCAAGCCAACGTCACAGGGATGAAGCTCAATCAGTCACGAGGAAGAACGTCAGATACTCCTCATGGTTTAGCAAACTGGTGGAACATGAGTCAGGCCAGACGTTTCCTCCAGTGTCGGACATATCCCATCACTCACCATCATCATCATAATCCTCATTATCCTTGCCTTTATCATAGCACTCATAAAACCACAGTCAATGACTCAGAAACAGCCAAGAAAGCAGAAACATTTAAAGTACATTTACAATTATGACATGAATTCATGACGTGATTTTTTGTAGCTATTTAGCTATTTAGACATTGTAAGTATTTCTTAAAGTAACCATGGAAAGGTAATGTAGTTCCCCAGGTACCAATAAAGTGAAAGCAGAGCAAATCTAGCAAACAGAGTTCATAAATATTTCACTGTAGCACTATGTTACCCAATCTCATTATCCTTTAACCTGCAGCTATCTTAAGAGCCTTTCAAACATCAGTCCCAGATGAATCACTGAGTTCTGCCACATCTGTAAAAGTGATCTTTTAGAAAGCCTAAATTGTGAACTAGCATATTGCCAACTTTGTGCGGTGGATTGAAGATGTGGGCCAATCCCAGATCTGCTGTATTTGTAAACCTTCCGTCTCAATGCATAATTGCAAAACTGGGGAGGAAGGCTAGCCTCCATCTTTTGGAGAGCTGTAAAGGGAGGGCTAGCGTGGTACGGAGAGGGCTTTGTGTGTTTTTATATGGTATCAACATATTCACAGACCACTGCATTGTGTGTCCCTGCTACTGTGCATACACCAGGCTTTGTCTTGCTTGCTCTCAATAGCCGTGTTCACACTATCAGGCCTGGCCGCTGAGTTTTTTTTGGACGAGTTGGTGCTTCTAGCCCAGGTCACTAGCCTGCACTTGAACATCCAGACTATCGAGCTATTAGCCCCTAACAATTTCTCTCCTACAGCAAAACCTTCATTTGTAGCACCCAAACAAAAACTTATCAGCTATAACATTTTGGACGGTTCCCCTGTTCATGTACGGAAATCTTTCTACAGTATCCAAACCTAAATCTAAAAGTATTTACGAAGTTTGCACTGTAAACTTGCTAACTATACCTACTACAACATTAGCAGTCTAATCACAGGCTTGCGCTATCTGTGGGGTTTCCATCCATCAGCAATGACTAGCATTGGAGAAGATCTATGTGTGGGCTTGTATGCCTGTGTCAGCACACAGACTCAATGCATGGGCTACAGACAAAAAGATGTCATGATTAACCGGGTAGCACGATAAATTACAAGGCAGGAGGAATTCTGCAGTATTGCGGTCACCCTGACTCCTCTAGTGCTCAAGAACATATGTGGGCTGTCTATATCGTACAAGTAGCTGTGTGTATGTGACTGTGTGTACAACAATAGGGGTTTTCCCACATTTGTACACTTTGCACTTGAACAACTTACAGTATCTGGCTCACCTTAACACCACAAACATTATAGGCCTACTGCAGCCAAAAGTGTATTTTTCTCAGAATATTAGTTAACAACAATTGTAAATGTTCCCACTGTACATGAGGCCATGGATGAGGGCAAACATTCAAGCCATTAGCGTGCTTCTTAAGTGGCTAGCATTAGCCACCAATAACAGCAACAGGCCTATATGTGACCCCACTAATGGATCTAAAACCAATTGGATTTACAGATGGCCTGTAGATAGCCATCAGATAGACATGTAACACACAAACACACAGACACACACACACACAAACAATCATGTGACCAAAGCCAAATGCGTCAAGTCAACAGGAAGTCCCAAGAACAATCTCCAGGGAATTTACAAGGAGTTTGTTTCTATCGAACAGCCGCTGTTTGCTGAGAAACACGCTAGCAGGCTAACACTACCCTCTGACGGGAGTTCTTTCTGTTCAGACACAAGTATAATGTGGTGTTTCCCCAATACATTGAAATATCCAACAGCTGATGGACCTACTTACTGAAAAACAAAGAAATTCGACAGCACACACAAAAGACAAAGAGAGCATAAAATTATGCATGGACTGTTAAGTAGGAGAAAGGTTTTTCCCCTCTCTCTCTGATTTTTCTCTCTCTCTCACTCTTGCTCCCTCACTCTCTCTCTCTTTCCCTTTCTCCTCCTTTCCCTCTGTCTTTCCCTCTTTTCATTCTTTCCTTCTCTTCTTTCTTTATTTATTTCTTGATAAATTCACATTTTCCAGTTGAAACGAGAAAGGGCCTGATCATCAGTTGTTTCCAATTAGATGCAAGAAAAGTACGGACAAAGAGCTCATTCATTCTGAACAAGACAAGGGGGAAAAAGAACACTTGCAGCAAACATCAATACCTAGCGGGGGAAAAATGATACAAATGTGCAGCAGCAGCATCAGACATTATTACATTAGAGTGGGCCTTTCTGAACACACGGCATGTTTATCAATACGTCATCTGCCAACACCATATTCTTCACTGCGGTCTGTCTCTCTCTCTCTCTCTCTCCCTCCTCTCCCCCCCTCTTTTTGTCCTCACTTCTACACAGCGGAACACTCTGGCACCTTCCTCAGCTAATTATAACTGTCTCGTGCACCCTTCCTGCTTTTACAGCTTTGTCCTCTTCCTTGCTCCTTCCCGCACGCCTTCATGTTCCCACCCCCTCTCTCTTTCTCGATCGGAAGAAGCAATTATTTGCATCCTTATGTCAATCACAAATAAACAAAGCAGAAGGCAATGCTGTAGAATCTTGAATGAAACACTTAACACTTACAGTTTGCTGAGGAAGGTGCCAGAGTGTTCCGCTGTGTAGAAGTGAGGACAAAAAGAGCGGAGAAGAGAACCTTGGCAGAGAGTGTGGTGGGGCACAGTCTTTGGGCCTAGCCACTAAATGCACGGAACCCCGCCTAAAAGGCGCTATTTAAAGAAACGCATAAAAAAAGCAACTGCCATCTTCATCACCATTTTCCACTCTCTTTCTCTCTCTCTCTGTCTCTCTCACTCTCTCTGTTTTAACCCATATACTTGCTTTACCAAGATAGCTTTTGCTGTCATTACCACAAAGAGAGCATAAACAGAGCAAAGATCTTTTGCACACAAACTGACAATGGTCACTAGTGGTAACCACTCAAGGCTGATGACCTGTCCAATAAGCCAGATGTTAACCATCCTTCAGTTTGCGATGATGTTCATATAACCAAAACTTTGGAGGTTTACTAGGCTGAATTTAGCACAAATACTTTGAGCATATAACACCACATCACATCAAACACTTAAATCTTGCCAGATGGACACGTGCTCTTTTCTTCTTAGCTCATATCCTGCCTCCCCCCAAGGTTATGGAGTGGTCAACTACAGGCCGAGGCCCCTCTGGACTTTCCCTACACCCAGAGAGACAATGGTGGCATTGATGATCCAGGACGGAGAAACAGGTCAGCAAGACTGGTGAGGTGGAGGAGCGTGCCCATCCTTCACATTTCTGTGCATTTTTTTGGCAAAGAAAAATGCTGATGACATCATAATTTCTCTGGCTGCTACTTGACGGAGTTTAAGTCCACAGGGCTCATTGTTCGGAGAAGGCTGACCCTTTTAATAGCCAAGTGACCTCACATCCTCTTGATGCAAAGCCAGACAATCGTTTAGCCATTGCTGGCAGGGTACGAGAGGGTGCTCGAGTGGTCGGTGGGAAAGGCGGGGTGGGGTGGCTCAAGGCGGAGGGTTCCTCGGGATGGGGAGAGTCCCGAACGCCTTTCATTTACGCAAGTGCAGGCATTGTTCCTGAAGTCCCACAACCCCACCAGCAGGATCCCCCTCCCCATCACCACCACCAAACAACAGCTCTGCCTGCAACTCACTACTCATGGCTTCCTGTTAGATCATTTCCAGGTTGCTGCCGGCCCTTTTCCTTACCCCCCACACATGCACGCACATACACACACACACACAAAGTTACACACACACACACACACGCAATACTCTACCCGTCAATGTGCCTTAGGACCACTCCCTCACACCTACCACCCCACCCCAAACACTGCCAGCCCACACTTCCTACTTCCCACACAGCGAGTCGGAAACAGGAAATGGCGACCGAGCAAAAGAGCACTTCCCTGGAGTGGGGGATGGGGGTGACGGAGGGTGGATCAAGAAAACTGCCCATTCAGCAGACACATCCCCTCTCCCGACGTCTGAACTGATGCATCATGGGATAGGGCAGGCAGTGGCCTCTGACCAGAATACCCCCGACACCCCTTAAAAAATGACTACGCGAAGGTCAAGTTCCCATCATTCAGACGAAGAGAGATGGAACAAAAGAAAAGAAAGAGAAAGGAAGAGCATTTGAGAGCTGGAAAAAAAACGGACTTCTTCCATGACAAGGATGAGCCATTTGGCGTCACAAGGCATATGCACACCTGTCATTTCTATATCAGCATATATGCTACCTCACACACAGATGGACACGCTCAAACACACACACACACACACATTCAATCAGACTGAGTACACACATGTTGTTTGTGCTGACAGATGGAATCATCTTCTATGATGTCACCTCAAATGGTGAGGAGCGACGGACGACTTCAGTGAAGCCAGCTGCCGACAGACAAAAACTACACACACACAGACACACACACACACACACACAGACACACACAGAGAGAGAGACACACATACACAAAACAATCATGCTCCAGCAGGCCAACACCACACACACACACACACACACACACACACACACAGTCCTTTAGACAAACTACACACATACTGCTATAGGCTCATGGCACACACACACATGCACTTATTAGTCCTTAATAATAGTGGAGGAGAAGAGAGGAGAGATGGACAGTCATATCTATCTGAAAACAAAAACAAACAGAGATGGGCTTCTTCATAAAGGGACCAATTTATTTCAACCAAACTCCAGACATTCGCCCTTGACGTTCACCACAGTATCTTCACAGTGTAGACAAGCTAGGCACACTTTAATATATCTTACAGTATATTTCCTTTCAAGAGAAAGAGCATGCACTGTAATGTAAAACTCCTCAAGTTTCTAATCAATTCCCTTATTAAACACTATGTTGATGCTACGTGAAGGACAGATAATTTATCAGTTCTGGTGACACCTGCAAATTGACCCTGTGACTGTGGTCTTACAAGTATTAACTATGGCAAAGCATTGGGATTTATAGCTGACCAGCACAGCAATGATCATCTATCCATACAACCAATTTACATTAACCACAACTGCATAAAATATAACACATTAGTATAGCTTAACTTCATAGCTATTTGTCTTCATCTATAAAACTCATTAGCATATGCTTCACCTATTTCATAGCTTTCTTGCAAACACAACTATACATCAGCCATTCACATTTTGTATTACAAACATACTTTTACCAATGGTGCAGACTCTAGGACACTAAACTAAACCCTAACCTAGCGGAGACTCTTTCCCTTCAAGGGTGTAGTACTAAACACAGTAGTTGAAACAACAATGGAGCACAATCCACCCTTCATGCACATATTTATTGCTAGTCAATAGACTTTTAACCTGTTGCACTACTGGACTCATTTGCACTACTACCTTGACACACACCCCATACTGTACCACAGTACACTCATGCGCATCTCTAGTATTTGCATTCTATTCTTATTTTTAGTAATGTTGATCTAGTCATGTTGTTTTGTTGATCTGCTGCTTATCATCCTGTGTACACTGTAGTATATGTTGTGTGTGATTTTTTAAGCTGCTGGGACCTTGAATTTCCCCTTGGGGATCAATAAAGTATCTATCTATCATCTATCTATCTTCAACCATTAGCATTTCACTAGCTAGCTTTCACTTCAGCTTCACATCACAAGTGCCCTGTTGATTGTGCATTCACACAAGATTACCATGCAAGGCTACCAAGTAGAAAATGTGCCCAATACGTTGTAAAACACAGGTGTAGGGACTGATGGTTTCTTATCATACACACAGTACTGGGCTTGGATGTTCATTTAATCCCAAGGGCTTTGGCATTTCTAGCACTCAGTTCCCCTGGTTCAACTGCAACATGCAAAATGTCAGACCGATAATGTAACTGACATCCAGTGGGACACGGGGAGGTGTAGGGTGTGGGCAGTGGGGGTACCATCAGCTGTTTCCTGATCAACCTCTCACCCTTTTGCTCTTCGGTTCCTCAGAGGGTGCACACGAGCTCACGCTGTTGAGGGTGTTAACCTAATATCAGTTTCAGTCTTGTGTATTCTCGTTCTAAGGGATATATGCTACAGAGATGATCAAAACACAGAAATGCAACCTGGGAAATGGTTCAATTTTAACATTCTCACTCAGTCTAACCAGCAACAGGGTACATGATGAGCTTCGTAACGAGTGAACATGACAAAAGAGGGAGAAGTACAAGACTTTTCTACATATTTTATTCTCCCGAATGAAGGAACTACCGGTACTTATCCTAATCAAAGGCTCTGATTCACACTAATTTGCACTTTGGGCTGTTGGGTAGAGTAGTGCTTCAACATGACATATCAAAGAGACACTGCTATTCAAAAAAAATTGATTCCATATAAATTTTGCTTTTGTGACCATGGACAATTCTTTTGTCCTGCCGTAGCCAGAAATGTCCATTGTGAAGTTTAGATATTGGGGATTATAATCTATTCCTCAAAGATGAAAATGATTGAGAAAATCTGAAGCTTACTGGCCAGCTCTTAATTACATAGACGCTAGTTGCTCGCTATCATTCCGTGACATGTGCATGTCACACACACAAATACACAGACACGCACACCACACAAAAACACAACTCATGTTGTGACTCGCCTGCCCTTGTGTTACAGGCAGCCTGGGCATTCGCAGATGGCAATAAATGGCCACGAGGCAGCGGAGACGTGATTAGAGCTGCTGGTGGCCAGCATGGCTCAGAGAGGACAGCGAAGAACACAACACAACAGAGTGGTACAGGATGGGAACAAGGACGTCAAAAAAACACGACAGACGTCGCGCTGACAGGTGGCAGCTGTCCACAAGACCGGTGGAGTTGTTTAATCAGGGCCAAAGGAGGGAGTGAAAAAGAGAGATGGGGAAATAGAGGGAAAGATGAAGGGAGGGAGGAAGGATGGGAGGGAGGGAGGGAGCTCTCATGGACGTGGTTCTCATGCCTCTTCCTCACTAACTTCCTGCCTGATGACGGAGGGCTTATCCTCGGGGGGGTCGGTGACTGGTAGTGATGGTGACGTGACAGGGAGCACACAAAGTACACATAGGCTACACACACACACACACACATTTCAGTAAAAACAGACACACACACACACACACACACTCAAATACAAACAGTGACATACACACACTGTCACCTCCCCCATGTCAAACACTGGCACAATAGATTTTGTTGACACACATGAGGTGTGCCCCTAGACCTGACTCACCCCCTACACACACACACACACACACTCCCACCCCCGTACTCACACACACACACCTTCCCACTTAGTTCCTCATTCCCCATGGTACACGACACAGAGCCAAACTTGATTAAATCTCTATGCTCATCCTAAAACCATTTTAGGGTCATGAATTATAGTTTTATTGAAGGGGTAAAAAAGGAGAATAAGAAAGAATATGCATAATAAATAACATATTTTTAGAAATTAAAAAGTATATACAAAATAATGCTTCCCATGAGGGTTCAACTTCTGCCATAGCCTGCCAGCCCTGGGGCAAAATGGTTGCTGGCCTGAATGTGCCAGTATCAATATTTCTGCCCATCATTTAGGCCTAGATACTAGACACTAGAGAAACCACATTTTTGAGGCTGTTAACAGATGTAGTGAGTTAGGTCGGTCATTACAGTGTAAAAATTACCTTTCAGCGACAGCTAAAAAATATACAAGGGGCAAGTACAAACTGAGGGCACAGGCCAATCATGTGTTGGGCCCTGGACTTCCCCATCCTTCTTTTGCTTTTTGCTTTCTTTCTTTCTTTCTTTCTTTCTCTCCACAGCTGTAGCTACTCTGTGGCGTAGTGTGGTGGGTGGGTGGTGTGGAACTATGCAGTCCTCATGAAGAGCGAACAATAAGGTTCTGATTGTGTCGTCTAGCTGAATGAGAGACTTTTTTTACTTTTATGAGCAGCAGGGCCAGAACAGCTACACTCAACAGGGCAATTCACTCTTTGAGTTCCTTGTAAAAAAAACAACAATAATAACAATCAAGACAAAGCAAAAGCAACATAACAAGCAAGAGAAGTTTTAGGGTGGGTTAAGATCACTGGGGAGAAAACAGGGCAGAGGGAGTTTCTTCTATTTGTCTTACTCATTCATACGCTTACCCACTCAACTAAAACATCACAGGCACGTGCGCGCAAACACAAACAAACACACACCCACACACACACACACACACACACAGCATCTTCAGACAGACCGCTTTATGAGGGACTGAGTGTCATTAGCCTTTAACAAAACACAAAAGAGCCCACAAGTTAACCTTTACCTTCCAGGAAGCCTTTTGTATGGGTGACTGATGTTACTTCACCAGTCTCTCTCCCTCACACATGGCCCCTCGGACCCTCAGACAAGTCATTAAGTGGCACTAAACAAACACACACACACACACACACAAATACACACACACACACACACACAGGAACTTTTTTAAGCAAGTGACTGACTGACTGACTGACTGACTGGCTGGCTGACTAACTGAGTGCCACTCCTCCTGCACTCAAGCGTATTTTCACTGTGTCAGTCCATTACCCAGAAGGAAATGGGAGTTAAGGCCGCTGTACAATCTGGGTGTCAGTAGCAAGCCAACTCTCTGGACCAGAGCAGGAAACAAGTTTCCCCCTCCTCACTCCTCTCTACTCCACTCCACTCCAAGTCGCAACCACTTCAATGGAATAGAACAAGAGGATGTGGGTTTATCCCCTCCCATCCAATGCAGACCCCCTAACACACACACACACACACACACACACACAGTCATTTCGTTCACTCCTTTTCTCACAGGATAAGCATTTCCAGCTGCTTTTGCAAACACCATGAATGCAAGTGTCTCACTGTGTGTCTCTGTAGACTAGAGTTCCAAAAAGAAGTAATTTCTCTCAAACGTCTCACACTACTCACAGTATCAGCATGTGTACGTGCACGCACAAGTGTGCAGACACACACACACACACACACACACACACACACACACACACACACACACA
>JAGFZM010001281.1:145720-192557 GCA_017657215.1 Limnothrissa miodon
ACACACACACACACACACACACACACACACACACACACACACACACAGACAAACATAACACTCTCTCTCACACACACACACACACACACACAAGAAAGACAGAGAGAAAGAGATAGAGGGAAGGAATGAAGGGAGGGAGGAGAGCAGTTCCCTTGAGACGTCATGCAGAAACTAGGACAATATCAGCCCTCCCTCTCCAATTTCCAAAACACCACTTGGCAAAGACTCTCCAAAAACTTCTGATGTGAACTTCTATCGAGCGTGACGTGGTCGCGCACTGATTTCCTGCAACAGAGCGTAACTGAGCTGATGTCATCAAAAGCCCTCTGAAAGAAGAGAGAGCATTGTGTATGACTGTGTGTGTGTGTGTGTGTGTGAGTGTGTGTGTGTGTGCATGTGTGTATGCCACTGTTTAGGTCACAGAGTGCAAGTTACAAAGCAGGTCACGGCCAATTTGCTATGGGGTCCATGAGTGTGGATGAGCACATGATAAACTTGCATTCTCACATTTTGCTTTTTTCATGTTTCCAGATTTGACATGCCCTTTCTATCTGTGGAGTGTGCTTGTGCACTGTGCACGAGGAGTATGCAGTATATCAATTCTTGAGGGGGCGTGACTGTCAGCCAACATGCTCCACAAATTAAAAGAATGCGGATCAACAATGAACTGTGGAGTGTCCCAAGCCTGTTCTACCTCCAGAATGTTAAATGTTTAACAAATGTCCCATTGAGAGATTAGATAACGTTGCTCTATATTTTTAAATAACGCATTTGAACAGAGTTTTCTGCATGCCATGATTTGAGGTCCGATGTCTAAAACATTATAAAATATAAGACTAGGCTATATAAGACTAAATGATCAATAATGTATTGGGCTAATACAGGTGGTTCAACCGCAGCCGATACAAAGTACCAACAATTCACCATTAAATATATTTTATATTCATGAGGTTAAAGCCTAGAAACGTATTTTTATCAATATATTTTATGATAGTTTCGTGTCGACAAGTCAAGCTGAGTGCGCACAGGTAAAACACTCACGTAATGCTTTGAAGGGTGACGTCTCTTCTCCACATCAACCACCTTTACATCCAAAACTGTCCGGAGCTGCATCTTGAGAAGGTTCGCAGTTATGTTCTGTTGTATATGGGTAGAATTAACGTAATTAAAAGGCCTTTGTCCTCAGAACTGGTTTATCACGAAGAGGTCTGCTGTTTGTGGCGGTCTTCTCAATGAAGGCATTCGATTGTTCTCGCTCCCTGGTCAGTAACGTATAAAAAGATTCCCCCAGCTGATGTGCGGTGTATTTGCGCCGTGGGCAGCGTAGAAGTCAAAACTTCTAACGGTCCTGATGAACGATCGCTCGAATGTTAATGTTTGACAACAAGCCACCGATATCGCCTTCCACTACATTGGTCAGCTGAATCCAAATTAAGGACTACACTCGGAACAGGGGCAACGTCGGTGGCTCGTGAAGCGTGATGAAGAAGAGATCACCTTTCTTGCCCAAGGCGGGCTGGCGCTGCTCCTTTGTGTTGACCACAATGCTCCCTGTCTACGAGCTCCTTAATAGGCTACTGCTCGGGGCACTTGGAAAAGACCGGCGCATTGACCGCCGAATGCTCCTTGCAGAGACTTGCAGGCAACGAGCAGGAGGAAGCGCAAGGCGATTTGGGCAACGGGGCTGGGCTTGACGTGAGTTCGTCTGTTGTAGTTGGGCTGGGAAACCTCGCCGCGCTGATCTGGGTTGGTTGTTGGTAATAAGACGCCGAGGTCCTCCTCCGCATCACGATAAGGGTGAATTCGGTGCGGACGGGCGGGCATTAGGCTACTAATACCAAAAAAACATTTCAATTTCTATTTATCTCGGGACAACGCGTCAGCGGGACATTACTTATAAAACTAGGGCTAAGTGCAATAGCCTTCGTGAATGGGAGCTTTTTTATTCTTTACAAATAGTGTTATATATAGGCCTATTTATAATTAAAATTTATTTGGAATCTGTCGTGTATACTGTACACTTACCTGCCCAAGTTGTAGTACTACTATTGACCACTGACAGTAGGCCGATAAAAGAACAGAAAACGGACCGGACAGATGTTCTCGTGAGGTGGAAAACATTTATTACGCATAAATGTCCCCCTCTTGTGGCAGGTCTGGCACCCCACTGAATCGCGCTCCATTTAACGTGACGAAACCGCAGGTTTTAATCAATTAAATAATTACATCACCACCTTTAAAAGAATACAATATCTTTCATGCTTGTCGAGACAATCCTTCAAGGAAATAAAAGAATACGAAAACAGCCTTGAACAGAACATTGCACCCAGAAATCACTAAAGCAGATTACGCTTTTGACTGTAATTCAGATGAATTCAATATTTATACAGCACCATCAGCATTATGGTATTCTTATGGCACTCAGACATTAATTAGGAGTACCCAAGCAGCAGGTCTCAAAGATATGGAAGCCCGTTACCGCCACTTAAAAAAAAGTTTAGTTGCTATCTCAGAATTCTGAGATACCTCTTACCACAGACCTTAAAGGTACAATGTGTAGCATTTTTAGTTGTTCTAATCTAAGTCTATGTTACCCCTTCACAAAGATGTGCTTTTTCATAAATATTTACCTCCACCATTAACATCAAGTATTCTAAATGGTCGATTTACTAGGCTTGAATGGATGGCGTCGCTACATAGGCATTCGCCATCTTGAAATACATTAGCAGGATTAGTAGCATGCCTTAGCTGTACATACTTTGAACTGCGTGGTGCAAGGCTAAATAGTAGGTTTGCGACATTTCTACACATTGAACCTTTAAAGAATAATTATTATTCTTTAGAGATCAGTGCTTCTTACGCTTCCTTTTCTTACGCTTTGGCCTTGCTCCATATTTCTGTGTTCATTGAGATGGATTCGATCAGTGAAAGCTATTTTCGGCGTGGCTTTACAGACAGAGAGATTCTAACTCTTTTAAATGAGGAGCATGACATTGATATAAGCCTCCGCACTTTACAGAGAACTTTGGCAAGAAACCACCTTTGGCGTAGGCGCAATAAAACTGATATTGCCGAAGTTGCAGAGTTCATCCATCAGCAGTGTACAGTGGTCTACTCTGAGTCAATCATAAGCGCCCCTGAATAAGGTTAAATACGGCACTCGAGTGGTAGTAAAGTAAAACAGCTTGTCTGTTCTTGGTTAAGAGAATGGATACGCTAGCTTGGGCCGCCCATACTTGACGCTACATTCAATTTTGCGAGCAAGTCAGTCTGGCCAGGCTGCGGTTTTAGAGGAATTATTTTTCCCAAATCATGTGGGCACTAATGAGAAAGGAGCGTACGTCATCGGAATGAGTGGTGTGATTGGTTGTAGATTCGTCAAGTAGTATACAGAGGCATCTGATGGACACAGTTAAGCCCGCCTCCCAGAAGACGTTCAGTAATGTAGGATGGCCAGACTAAGCATCCATGAGCTTTGTCGCGCAAGCCAGGCTATGGTTATGCCACACTGAACGTTCAAAAACATTGATTGTAGTCAGACTACTTAGTATTTCTGTATTTTATGTTTCCTATAAATTGCACAGTATGAAAAACAATAGTTTTCTGGTAACTTTAAAGAGCACGCAAAAGTGGCTAAATGTGCATCCCACCTGCTTTACAACGACGTGCATCATGCGTGCACAACAACGAACGAACACTACCCGTTCCGTTCTTATAAAAAAGGGCTACCTGAATTGCAGGACCTAGGAGTCCTTGCGGAGAGTGGGGTTTGGGTGGGAAAGGGGGGCTGGGGATTGTGTACCACTAAGCTTACTGCATGCTGCTGCTTGAACTGTGAAAGGCACATTCTTAATTCCACTGTTTTAATCCATGACCATTGAAGCAAATAGATATAATCATCATAACTGATGTACAGTTCTATCACGAATAAAAACAGACAACTAACTATTTCACCCCATCCGCTTCTGAACTGTGGTAGCTGGTAGTAGTCGTGGCAGCGAAACTGGCACTGAATGAACGAAAGCTACCACCTACTCTGTCCTATCTCAAAATATAGTATCACAATATTGAGATAGTACCTCAGAATTCTTCTGAGATCTGAATTATCTGAATATTCTGAGATAGCGTCTCAAAAATAATTGTTTTAAGTGGCGGTAATGGGTTTCCATACAAAGACAAACTCCCTTGTGGAAGTAATTTAAGTTCAAAACCTTGGGCAGATCCCATGTCTGTCAAGGGGCCAACCCAAAAGCCATTGGTCATGCAAGATAAGTATCTTCAGTAGTTGCAACTTCAATTTGTCTTTTTGTCTGAGTGTAATAATTTACCAAAAAAACCAGGAAGGTTGGTTTTCATCTGCATGTTGATGGCTGTTCTATTACTCCATCCCCAGACGTCCTCATGGATTTACTGCTTCTATCATTTCAGTCTCACATTTAAAAAAAAATGTTTTACCATCTGAAAAAAATTCTAGACTCAGGCCATCACTTTCTGACTCAAGAAACAGAGACCCTTATTCACTCCTTTATCTCCTACCGCCTGGACTACTGCAATGCCATCCTGTCTGGTCTGTCCAACAAGGCCCTTGATAGACTGCAATATGTCCAAAACTTTGCAGCAAGGGTATTAACAGGCACAAAGCCCTCACATCACATCACAACCATCTTAAAATAGCTAAACTAGCTCCCAATGAATTCACACATCATCTACAAGGTTCTCCTCCTCACCTACAAATTTATCCACGGACTGGCCCCCCACTACCTTGCTGACTTCCTCCACCCCTACACACCCTTGAGATCCCTGTGGTCCTCTACCAAGGGCCAGATGAATATACTCCACAGCATACTCAGGACCTATGGTCGTAACAGAAGCTTCAATGTAGCTTCCCCCACACTCTGGAACAAGACACAGATTTGTATCCAATTCCCCCCTTCCCCTTCACTGGCTCTGTTTAAGAAGTATTTTAAAGCACATCTCTTTACAGAGGCCTTTGGCCTCTAGCCCCCTCCCACACACTGACACATACAGTACATACATGCATGTTATGTAAAGCGACCTTGGGTATTTTGAAAGGAGCTATATACCTCTATAAAGAAAGTTATTATTATTATTATTCCTAGGCACAAGACCACTGCAGAGACCACTGCACTATAGCAGCATAACTAAGGAGTGGCGTATGGCAACCCAACCCTACTGTAGGGATAGTCAGTGGCACAAGGCTATAGCAGCACGGCAAGGTATGATGCAAGGTTACCCAACACTACTGCAGGGATGGTTCATGGCAGCTGGAGGAGACAACAGCAGAGGCAGTCCTGCCCAGTAAGATCCATGAGGAGTGATGATTTACAGATGATTTACATCATCCATAACGATGGAATGCAGTAAAGACGTTTAATTTGATCCAGGCTAATGCATAACCTTTGTTGTGTTAAAGTTTGTGCAGTAGGATGTCATGGTTAATTGTGTCAAATCCAGCACCAAGATCCAATCGGATTAATACTGATAAATATCCATTATGAGGTAAAGAGGTCATTAACGATGACCACAGATTTAGGACTGATTCTTTATAAGGATTAGCTCTAAAGAATAACTGGAAGGTTTCCTGGATATTTAATTGATTAAGAACTCACAGGTTTGCTTACAGCCTGGACACTTTCATTTCTCTCAAATGTGAGGTTAGATATGGAATGGTAATTAGCCACAATATCAGGATACAGTACATCTTTTTTTAATAGATAGTTTGGTAACAGATGTTGGGTTGATTGAAAGGTTTTGGCACATGCCCTGTGGTGAGTGAGTCATTTATAATTATGAGTATTGTCTCAGTCAGTAGAGAACAGTCATGCAGTGAGAATGCGAAGATTTTTGCTTGAGGAGAGCAGAGAAGTATTTTTCAATATATTAGTGGGTGTATATTAATGAAGGTATGATACAGATTGACTGGAACTTAACTATTTCTGAGAAAGGACATTTTGGATGCTTTAATTTTTCATTTACATAACATGAATTGGCATTAGAGGTGTTGACGTGGACGATTCTGTATCAGTGAAAGAACATAATCGATTATGCATAAAATGTAAATGTAAAATGTAAATAAATGCTTATTTCGCAGTGACAAAAAATAAGTTTAAAAAAATTTCCCAGCTGTGTCATGGGCTGCGTGCATGGACCGTCATTAGCCGGCATTTTTAAATCATGCTGTTCTGCCTCAGCTACACTCACTCAAGCCACCACCGTATGCAGCCTACTGTTAATGATATCTTTCACACTGTGACTAACCACTATTTACCACAGAGTAGCCTACTTAGCTTAGCATTTAAGGGTGCAGGGAAAGGCATAGGCTACCTGCATTGCTAGAGGATTGTGTTTAAGTGTACGTGAGTTATGTGAAATGTTCTTTTAAATGACATTGTCATGTTTATTACGCCTCTGCATGATCTTTGTCTGGTATTAACAAGTTAAATAATGCACACTGTCTGTTTAAAACTTTATTTATTGGTTAAAACTTTTGTAATTACAACTCGTAATCAATCGACTCACCTGGAAACAAACGGCAAACTTGCGTTGAGGAAACAAATGGTTTGTTTCACTGGGAAGAAATAGAGGGGTTTCCCGGGTTCTTGGGGGTTTTCAGTAGTTTGGAGTTTATATGCAGTTTTGCACATTCTCTCTCTCTCTCTCTCTCTCTCTCTCTCTCTCTCTCATATATTATACTTCTCTACTGCTGTGGCTATCTTACACCTTGTTGCAGCCATGTGACTTGTATAATTCATGCTTCCATATCTATTAAAAGAATCCGAAATGTGTCAAATTATCAGCTTTAAAATTTTTGGAGCATTTTTAATTGCTCTAATTGAATTCATGGAATGCATGGTGGTGCATAGCGATGCATCGAGATATCGAATCGAATCATTGACATGATAATCGAATCGAATCGTGAAACCTGTGAAGATTCACATCTCTAATTGGCATTGTTAAGGGCATTCTTATACTGTTTTATTTTTTCTTTATAGGTAAGTTTGAGCACTTCAATTTTAGTGCCATTCCATTTTCAAGTCTACATGTTTGTCAAGCTTCTAAGTCTTTGTACATTTTATTGCTTTGTACAGATTGCATTGCTGTCTGCTGCAGCTATTTGAAAGATGGGTGTTTTGTACAGTAGGCTGTAAACATCTGTAACTGGCAAGCTGATCCAACAAGCCAATCTAATGTCCAATTGGGTCAGGTCATAACTGGCGAACCAATCCAATGTCCGGTTGGATCGGGTCAGACTACGGTGTAGTAGCAGTCACTGGTGCTGATGATGTCACTGTTGCTCTCCATGTAGCGCAGAGCGACGTCCAGGACCGGGCGGCTCAGGTTCTGGCTGTAGCGGCGCCTCACGCTAGACAGGATGTGAAGGACGTGGCAGCCCTTCTCCGCATCTGGAAATAAGTGGTGATGCTCAAGGTTAAGTGAGGATATTGGGATTCTAACACTCATTTTGCCAGCAAGTCTTCACTGTCCAATTAGATTGAGGTTGAAAGAAACCCAAAAGTATAGAATGTTTCATTGGTCAGAACCAAAATGATGGCTGAATTTTATATTTAATTGTATTAATTAATTACGCTTCTTTGTATATCACATCAAACAGCTATATGAAATGTTGACATGGAAAATGTTATGACAATAGCAATGGGCAACAATAATAAAACAAACTCTTGAAACAGTTAAAAACCACCACCATCATCATCAACAACAGAGTGAAATAAAGGGAAACGCACATTTCTCCCGTTTGGAGTCTTCCTGGACGACATCTCTGATGACCATCAGCAAGTCTTTGTCCCGCTCTGTCACCTACAGAAGGGCACAGACTTCATCAAACAAACCAAATAAAATCCACTCAATTGTCTCAATGTCTTCCCTAAACCCCGAATGACTTCACTGGCATCAGTGCAGAAAAATATGGCTGCATAGCAGATCCATGCAGTCTTGGCAGCACCTTGAACCAAAGTAAAGTTACCATCTTCAGCCTAGAGGACTTAAAAATGAGAATGAAAACACACAAAACATAAAGGCTCTATTAAAATAAAACATACATTTTAAGCCGAACCCACATACTGAACTGTTTTAGGAGTCTAAACAGACTGTGACTAATAAACTTGTGTACCATCACCCAAGGTCATTTGATTTAATGTTTTAAACATTCAAAGAACCACCATCTTGAACAACACTCTCTTCCAAGAAATACATCCCAAGTATTGCATGGATAGTGTGTGTTCCTTACATGGTAGAGCTCGTCCTGAGAGAGAACCTTGCGGAACACGGTTCCATCCTGCTGCAGGAGCCGGAGTGTCTCGTTGAGGAGGTGACGAGCATGGGAGGGAACTGAAGGCCCTGCTGCAGAGGCCTGGGATGAGCAGGTACCCACACACACACACACACACACACACACACACGTTAGCATAGACGTGGACAAAAACACGCACACCCACGTGGCTGGGCAGACGCATGTGCACACACAGTGCATGGGTGCAGTCATGGTCTACTGGTTAGGGTTAGGACTAACCCCTTCACTGCTTCCCAGGTGCCGCTGTGGTAGCTAGCCAACTGCTTACGGTTAGTCTGTCCTTCACCTTACTATGCGTTCACTAATTCACCATAAACAGAGATATACTATATATATTTATACACATTATAGGTACAGGAACAGAGACACAAATCACAAAGAGGAAAGCCACATAACATGCAAGCACCTACAAACACGCACTTGTGAAATACGCCAGCAACCATTTTCAGCAAGACACACCAGTTGCCTCCAGTTCCTCAAATACAAACATATGTGCTGGCACGGAACACGCTGGAAAAACACTGCTTTATATGCAGATGCCTCAGCATCCAACAACTTTGGCGCCAACACACTGGCATGAATGCCACCTTGGATCCACTGTATACACCACACACACACACACACACACATGCAAACACAGAGACGTGATCACGTCTCATTACTGCAAGCATTGCCAAATGTTGGATTGCTTCAACCACATCACACACTCAAAGGGGAAAAAAAAACAAACACAAAAAAACACCACATGAGATTGTAGACGGCGTCTGCAGACATGTGGCACATGTCCACATACTTACACAAACAGACGTAAGCACATGCTTTACAAGCTTATGCCCCACTGAGTTCGACTGAGCAACTCTTGCATCTTCTAGGGTAAACATTACATACCACTCAGAAATTCAACATCAAAAGAGAAGGCCACTCTGAGGATGTATCCACTTAGCTCTCATTAAGCGGCCTATTAGCTGATAAAAGTGTTTTGTTTACTCCAGTGGTTACCATGGGAACCATTTTAAATAAACAAACAATTCAATTCAATTCAATTTTATTTATATAGCGCATTTTTACAAAAGGCATGTCACAAAGCGCTTAACACAAGAGGCCCAATGAGCAACAGGGGCAAGGAAAAACTCCCTAGCAGCGTTTTTTGTTTTTACTTGTTATGGTAGAGGAAGAAACCTTGGGCAGTTCCGACGGCTCAAGGGGCTAACCCAACTGCCTAGGGCAGGTTTTCAGTCTCTCAGGTGGTGAGTAGTCCACTATTATTCCATTAGATACACATTACAAGAAAATTTTGGTAAATAAAGTAAAGTAATATAGGAGTCCCATTAGAATCCCAGGATATAGTCCCATGTCATTAGGCGCAGTCAAGCCAGGGGCCAGCTAGAGGCTGTAACAATCATGTCAGGGTCATCTGTGAAGCTGAAGGCAGACCGCCCAGGAAGCCAGAGATGCAGGATCAGGCAGTGGAAGGCAGGGGTGACCCTCAGCAGGGAGGCAGTGGCATGGACAGTGGAGTGGGTTGAGGACCATTCAGGAGTGCTGCCGGATCACGTTGGAAGAAGGTCCCAGGAGAACCCAGGAGGTGCAGGCGCAGGCAGTGGAAGGCAGTGATGACGCACGGCAGGGTGGTAAAGGCATGGAAAATCAGAGAGGAGATGAGTTAGAACAGTCTCCATCAGATTTCAGAGAATGTGAGTTATATTGCATGTGAAACCATATACAGATGTTGGCTAAGTGCAGAGAGAGAAGTAAGTGGAGAGGAAAGAGAGAGGAGGAGAAAGAATAGTGAGAATTGTACGGGTTAACAGATGGGAGGATTGTGGCGGCATTAAACTATAGCAGCATAACTAAGGTATGATGTATAACAAGCCAACACCACCAAAGGAAATGGTCAGTGGCCACCAAGTCCTGGACGGGAGCTTACAGCGGAGGCAGTCCTTTCCAATAATACCCTGAGGAGGTGTGGCTTACCATACACCATCCCTAACTAAAGGGGTCAGTAAATAGAAAAGTTTTGAGTCTAGACTTAAAGGTGTTGAGAGTGTCCGCTTGACGAATGTTAGAAGGGAGTTTGTTCCACAGGACAGGCGCACGATGGCAGAATGCTCTTCCTCCCATTGTCGATTTTGATATTCTAGGAATTACTAGGAGACCAGCATTCTGTGACCTTAGGGGTCTAGAAGGGTGGTAGGGAACAAGTAAGTCTTTAATATATGCTGGAGCAAGGCCATTGAGGGCTTTATATGTTAGGAGAAGTATTTTAAAATCAATTCGGCTTTTAACAGGAAGCCAAATTAAGGAAGCAAGGACAGGTGTGATATGTTCATATTTTTTTGTCCTAGTGAGTGCTCGTGCTGCAGCATTTTGTATTAGTTGAAGGTTTTTGATGCAGCTAGTACCACATCCAGAGAACAGTGCATTACAATAGTCAAGTCTGGAGGTAACAAATGCATGTATTAGTTTTTCTGCATCCTCAAAAGAAAGGAATTTTCTGACCTTAGAAATGTTGCGTAAATGAAAGAATGAAGTTTTGGAGATATGCTTTACATGACTATTTAAAGAGAGGTCTTGATCAATATACACCCCAAGGTTCTTGACCTTTGTGTTAGGTGTGAGTGAAAGGTCACTAAGTAAGCTCTGATAGTGGGGTAAAGTGTTGGTCAGGTTTTTAGGGCCAATCAACATGACTTCAGTCTTATCAGAGTTTAAGCAAAGGAAATTCTTAGTCATCCAGACTTTGATGTCACTGAGGCAGGCAACAAGTTTTGTTACTGGCGTCCAATCATTAGGCTTCATTGAAAGGTATAGTTGGGTGTCATCTGCATAAGAGTGGAAGGTAATGCCATGTTTTCTAATAACAGATCCCAAAGGTAGCATGTAAAGGGAGAATAGCAGAGGTCCCAGTACTGATCCTTGAGGCACACCATACTTGACTTCAGTGTGGCATGATGCTTCATTATGTGCATGTACAAACTGGTAACGTCCAGTAAGGTATGACCTGAGCCAGGCTAATGCAAAATCTTTGATGCCAATCATATGCTCAAGTCTATGTAGTAGGATGCTGTGATCAATAGTGTCGAAAGCAGCACTTAGATCCAGTAGGATTAATAATGAAATGCATCCTTTATCAGATGAGATAAGGAGATCATTGTAGACCTTTACTAGGGCTGATTCTGTGCTATGGTAAACTCTAAAGCCAGACAACAAATAAAAACAAAACAAACAAATAAATAATTAAAATGAAAACACGTACTTGCGGAGCGTACATGCATCTATTTATGCTGTTAAAAGGGGATTAAGTCATCCTAACAGCTACACTGGAAAGAACAATGGCAGGGAGGGTAAGGATGCTTGATGGATTATCAAGTTTATATATATGTGTGTGTGTGTGTGTGTGTGTGTGTGTGTGTGAATATACATACAAGCATGAAATGTGATATTTCACTCATTTCATTCATAAACTTGTGTGACAACGGAAATGTATGCAATGCAAACAAAGTGTATGTAACTGAAGCTATCTATGTTAATAAAATGTCTATACACTAAACGCCTTTTGGCTGACATGCCAACATCTCAGCTTGGACATATGTACTGCTGATGGCGCTAACCAGCACCATCTGATTAAACCAAAAACACTGCTGCTTTAGAATCAATATAACTTAACCTTAAATAACACACACTCAAGCACAAGACAGCAATTCAGACATCTGAGCTTAAAAGTAAATTAAATGACATTCAGAGGCTTTTGAGCAAAGCCCACAGTGTAACACTTTTTCTTATTTACTTGATGAACTCCAGAGGTTATGCAGAGTCTTTTTTTCCCCCATGCAAACCCACATACTGAACAGTTACACTACTGTTAGTTAGACCTCTGGGGGTAATTTCACAGAATTAGATGTGAGAATGTGTGTGTATGTGTGTGTGTGTGTGTGTGTTTCTGGACTGAATCACTGACCGTGCCTTAAAAGGTAAAATACTTTTTTTACAGACCCAATTCATAAAATAAATCTTAAATGGGTGTTTCCAAAATTGCATACAGGTACTTAATGCAGACAACTGTTAGGGTGATTTTCTATGCTGAGAAAAGATGTGTGCTCATTTTTCTAAATGATGAGGCAGAGCGCTAGTGTAGCAAGAGACAGGTCTATTAAATATAACTAAAATTATAACTGTGCACATCTCAAAGAGAATGATTAGATGAATTTAGTTATATATATATATATATAACTGAATTCTGAAGTCAGCTCACAAGTCAAATAAGTACACCAGTCCTGATACTCTCAAAGTCTGAAGACTACTTCATTCATGCCAGTTTTTGAGGGTTCAGGTCCTATAATTGCATTGAAATTCATCCCTAGTCTTCCCTCTACCAATGCCACAGCATGCTGGCTGAGGTTCACCTTCTCGCCGTCTGCCGAGGGGGAGAGCTGGGGAACGAGAGGGAGTAGCAGGTGCTCGATGTCGTGCGGGCGGAAACGCTTCACTTCCTTTTCCAGCAAGAAGTCCCTGAGCGTCTGCGTGGCTCGACCGAGAAGCACAGGAAAGGATGTCTGCCCAGCCACACTGCACAAACAAAATAAACAAAAACAAAAAAAAAAAAGCATGCTGTATGTTCTTGATGCAAGGCATAATCGACAGTCATGTCGTAAAGGCTCATAGACTTCCACGCTGGCTAAATTTTTCCATATACACAAATGCAATGTGTCAAAATACACCTTTAAAGAACATAATTGTAAAGAAATTCTGGGCATGTTCTCCAAGCCATTATTATCGCTGTTTAGTTCAGTGGGATGTATGCTGACCTATTGCAAACTTTCTGACTTTTGTAAGTGTGTGTGTGTGTGTGGTCAGTACCACACAAGTCTAGCACACACACACATAGGTGCTATAATTCACAGGTGATTGTGCCATCAGAGCCACGCAGCTGGATTCGGACACATGCCCTTGACATGTCATTAACACACCATACACCCTATGGACTCGCGCCATTAAAACTATATAGGTCACACGTCCCGCTGTGAGGATAATTAACTTTGCAGACACACAAGGACGTGAACATCCACGGTGACATGTGGTGTGAAACAAGAAACAAAAAACAGACCAGGACAGAGTAACAATATTCTACCAGATGCAGAACTGAAGACTAACTCTGTGAATAGAGTCTCAATGTATTTAAAGCATGCATATTTGTATGCATACACACGGACACAAAAACACACACACAGACACACACTAAATGAGGCTTACATTGCCTCAGTTGTGCCTGTTTCTCCACTGGACAGGGGGAAGGGCTTGTTGTAGCATCTGCGGTAGAGTTGAGGAAGCTCCTGCATCCAGGAGATCTGCACCGCCATCACTGGGTCACTCACCTTATCTGTAATGCCACGTCGCACACACACACACATCGCACACGTCACACACCATCACACACATCAAACACTCTTCACGCACCTCACACACGGTCATCACCGGGTCACTCACCTTATCTGTAACACACGCATCACATAACACACACATCACAGGCGTCACACTGAACATCAGAAATCAGACCATTAAATCTGGGTCCACGAGTGTGACCACACACTTAGCTCACACTTAGCTTAGTGACTTAGTGACACTTAGCTTAGTCACACATTACACAGTCCCTTGTCACTGTTTAGTCGTGTGGTCCATGTCCATGCAAGGGAGCAATAACTTGGTAACAATGGTAACCTTCACAATGCTAATGTCTCCAGACGTCAAGAACAGGGCTAGAAAAGTGCAGCAGCTATATACAGTTCATACAGCATATATTGATGTTAACTTTTTGGATGACTGTTGATTTCTAGATAGACAGATAGATAGATTGAATAGCTAGATAGAAAGATAGATTGATAGATAGACAGACAGACAGATAGATAGATAGACATTACCAATTTCATTTGGACATGGATGACATCCTAATAAAAACTAATGATGCAAATAGTATACTATTAACACGTCATGAGTCTTCATGAAGCCAAGGAAACCATCATTTTCATATATATATATATATATATATATATATGAAATACATAATATACTATATATTAATACATAATATACTGTGTATATATATATACAGTATATTATGTATTAAAAAGATCGATTCAAGAGATTTTGAATCGATATCGATTCATCGATTTTTTAAACCCAGCCCAAATAGATAGATAGATAGTTAGATAGATAGATAGATAGATAATAATTTCCTTGGTATCTGTTTAGGATTAAATCAGAGAAAGACATTGTTATCTTTGCTAGGGCTTTGACTTTGAGCGTTCTTTGTTCCATAAGATGAAGTGTGCCGCAAACGTAAAACCTCCAGCAAATGTGTTGCACGATTTCCACAGATCATATATGTTGACACCTGCAAGCACATGCTTTCACAGGTGCAATGCTGGAAACGCAATTTTTCCATCAGCATGTGTGAGTCTTTTAATAAATTGTCTGGGCAGCCAAAAGTGAGTAAATGTGTGTGTGTGTGTGTGTGTGTGTGTGTGTGTGTGTGCGTGCGCGCTTATTGTGTGTCTTGACTGTGGGACTATATCCTATGATTATTATGGGACTATTATGTTTCTATATAAACACTATGATTTTTTATGATGTGTGCCTACATCCTGGGATTACTATGATAATTCTATGGTTATCTTGAGTCAAGACCAATTAATACCATGGACTAATCACCATCTGAGAGACTGAAAATTTTCCCTACATCACCCTAGGCAGTTGGGTTAGCCCCTTGAGCCATGGAACAGCCCAAAGTTTCTTCCTAAACCATAACAAGAACAACAAAAAAAAAAGATATGGAGTTTTTCTTTGCCCCTGTTGCTTATTGGTGCTCTTGTATGTATAATGCGCCACAGTATAAATAAAATTAAATTGTTTCTGAGAGAGTGTATTCTTGCTTAGGTATGCATTTTTGCAAGCATGTGTTCTGAAATGCAACACATGTGCAGACAGATGATGTTAATGGAGGGATGCATGCAGGTGCAGGTGTGTGTGTGTGTGTGTGTGTGTGTGTGTGAATTCTACTGTGAGTGAATGCTGAGGCATGTCTAAGTGTTTTTTCAAAAAGATTAAGAGTACTGGTCTCAGTTTGAGTGTTACTGATGTCCTCACAAATAAACACAAAAATATTCATAGGTGTCTGTGGGTGTGTGTGTGTGTGTGTACCCAGTGCCATATCACTCCCTACTCACAGAAGGTAGAGGACATGATCTCTCTCTGTCCCCTGGAGGTCTTGACGGAGCCGCGCACGCGCAGCAGGTCTCCTATCTCCAGGACGGAGAGCCCACGCTGGGCCTGCTGCAGTCGGCCAAGCTGCTCCTCAATGTTAAAGCCCCTGGAGGGGACTGCCACAGCAGAGGAGCTGCTCGCTGCCCTGCCCCCTGCTGGGAATAAGGGGAAGCGCAACACACTCACCTTCACAGATGCATTGAGAGTCTACCTGCGAATGGGTTTTGTGCTTGAGCTTGAATATATGGTATTGAATGACAAGCTCAATGTTAGATTGTTACTTGTTCCAAAAATTACAAAGCTCTCTGCATAGCTCAGTGCTCTTTCTAGTGCTCTCAGCAAACCTTCCTTATGAGGTCACTGAACCAACACTGGCATTTTTTAGTCATTTTAAATCAGTTTAAAGAGCGGTTTTCATATCAGCTATGTTTTCTAAAAAAAGAAATGTAAATTTATCTCCAATCAAAAGTTAAGGAACCCTGAGAGCTGTGTGTGCTAAATAACTGTGTGTTTGTTTAATTTTGCATTTACAAAAATTACAAGATCTAAATGTTTTAATGGGAGTGGAAGAACAAAGTAATAGGAATTTATTGCTAAACAAAGGCCGTTGCATTAAATTAGACTATGCATTGTTAAACAAAGGTTACGGTCTGTACTTTTAACACTTTATAATATAGGTAAAATGATACAGCAAAGCAGAGGGATTCTTTTACTGACCTTTTGTGGATTCCTCTGGCTCTTTCCATTTTTCTGACTTCCAGCAAAGACAATTAATTACCCCAGTGCTATCATCAACTAGGAAACCAGAACACAGAAGAGGGTACCAACTCATTCACATCTGAAAACAGCTACAACATGTTTTGACAAGCTTAATACTTTATACTAGATCATAACACAATAACACATGTGCAATGTTGATTGCTTTACCTCCATAGCTATAGAAGTCTTCCCGCTCGCGTTTAAACACAACAATCCCAAGAATGTCAACTTGGAGAACTGGATGAGATTTGTAGAAGTAGATGCCTTTTGCAGTTCAAGAAAAGCAAAGAGAAAGATTTATGTCTCTGTAATAGGCTCTGTAATGTAGTAAAGGTTGATTCAAACCACCCTAAGAACCATCAATAACCTTACAGTAACATTTACATTTATGCACTTTAATCCACAGTGTGGCGTCCCTACGTGTTTTCTGTCTCATTACAGAGGGGAGGTTGTGGTTAATTGGTTCGCCAATTGGGCTCTGCTCTTTTAAAAGGCATCCTGCATCATAGTGTTAAAGAACGATGGCATGCACATTGTGACGGCCGGTTTTGAGATTTCCCCTTGTTAGCTGACGCCGCCACTGCCATGCCACGGGCTGCTCAGACGACCGCTCCTTTGAGGGTGAGAGTCTGCTTTTGGAGATACTGTTTATTGTTTGTTATTTCTTTTTTATTCATTTGTGTTGAATTAAACTCTTTAAAACATTATGGTTCATAGATTCTGTAATTGCATTCTGTTATTTTTTGTGTTTTTCTTTTATGGTCTAAACCCCTAGACAGGGTCATAACAATAGCAACTTGCATAATAGGATTTTGGGCAACTGGGGAAGTTTTGGCCAACAATTAGGGCTTTGGCTAGAATCAGAAGGGTTGCTGATCTCTGTACAGTAGACACACCTTAAATGCCCTTGAACAAGGCACCCATCCCTAAACTGCTCCCCTGGCACCTGTTGCAGGCAGCCCAAAGCTGTGGGTTTGTGAGTGCTGTGCATCACTTCACTAACATAACATTCCTTAAATTAGCGGAGCCTTCAGGGGGTAATGTATGCCAGACTCATCAAACACCCAACACAGTGTGATAGAATTAGGGACTTAATTTTGATGGAGGTGGCAAAGGGTAGCCAAGCCAGCTGAGCACAACAAATGAGGTGACGTGACCTTTTAGGCTGATTGAAGACAAGATGCGCTACCACACTCAATTTGGAGCATCTGTATCGGTTTGAGGCGGATTGGCCTGAGGGTAGGGCATCACAGAACATCAATGCGTAAGATAACTATGATCTGTACCAGGAGCTAGGTAGCATGTTGTCTATGACTTGATTTTTTCTATAATAAAGCTAAGCAGCATGACCGGGTGACAGAAGCAACATGATCTGTTACGGTCAACAGGTCAGCCATCATCACTTTTTTGATTTTGATGTAGATGTTATTATGTGCAGTTGGCTCCGCTGGGAATAACAGCAGACAGCTTGGTTAAAGGTAATGGACTTGCATACATGCAGACTGGCCAGCAACACAGTCTGTGATTTACTTTTATACTGTGAAGCTCTGTATCTAATAAACAAAGATGCACTGACGAATGGACATGCAGGTGGCTAGTAAGAATGAATTTGTACTTAGTTATTAGATGTAGGCCTACGTACTACTGTCTATTTAGAAATGTAAATATTTTTGTAACAAACTGTATGCAGATTCGGCAGAATTGTACAATGTGTATAGATCTGCGTATAGGCCTATACCGTTAACCTTATTGCATTGTGCGCAAATGGCCCTGTTGAAAGAAAAGGAAAATGTGCAACTGAAAGTAGACAGGATCCACCACTATAGCTGTTACAGACTATAAGCATATGGTGTTTAAACAATATCGTATTGCACAGCTAAAATAGACATCTTTTTGCTTGTCCTCACTTAGAACGAGAATTGAATGCATACACGTAGCTAGGTCTGCATACCTGGCACCTGTCGAGATTCCCTCATGCGAAGAATGTCCCTGATATACAGTCTTGCGAAAGCAGAAAACACTGGATCAAGACCCCAGAGTAAAGAAGGCGGTTCATCCGCAGAGATAGACTCGGTCTCCATAGCATGACCAAAGCTGTGTGAAATCAGTACAAACAGTTTAGCAACAAATGTGCAATACGTCCGCAGACAACAAACATAAAATGGTTTGTAAACACTACGAAACAGCAACCGTATGGCTGCTGCCACCACCGCAGCGCAAACTTTAACGAATAAAATTGTTTTGATAGCGAAAACATTACCTCGTTCATTGTCTTACAGAAACCTATCGTTAATAAGAATTTAGCCACCGTCACATTTCCTTCCACTTATTAAAAATCTAAAATTTTAGGTACACTAACTAACTTCTTCCTTCCCGGGGAAATGTTTAGACTCGCTGTATGATAAGGGCCAACTGGAATTCTTCCTGGAGTTACTGTTTACTTCTAATAAGAACGTGTTCCTCACATCGGTGGTCGATGGCAAACGTATCCTGTGCCACTCTTTGCCTTCAGTGTATTTAACTGCATGTAACACCTATTATAGTCATTAGGTAGACATAACAGTGGCCTAAACTTCGTGACAGAGTGAAAAATGATTTCCGTGGAGATCATCTTTTGTCCATGCGCGTTCGTGGTTCGGTGTGAATTCTGGGATTTGTAGTCTTTTGATCAACATGTTCTTTGTTCAAGGTTGCGCGTGAGGTATTTGTTTGCTAAAACCTGTTTGATGTCTAAATTAAGATTATTTAAAAATTAATACACATCCTCGCAAGCACACCGGTATTTTGAATGATACATAATTTAATGCATTTATGTGTTTAATGCTTACACTAGCATGCTGTTTTATCATTATGTTAAACAGGCATAGGTCAGATGACTATCAGATATGATAGTTAAATTTATAATTTCTCCTTACCACCGTGACATCATGTACAATATGCCGTATTTATTTTATAAGCAAGGCCTGCAGAACAGTGGCAACAAATTGACTCCCCCAACACATGTCCCTGAAAACTACAGTTGTTCCCGTCTCATGAGCGCGCATTTGTCACCAAATCCGCTAGATTACGGGATACAGTACAGAACCTCGCGAAGGGAAGAGAAGATAGAAGAGTACAATTTTCAGTTATATTGTTTTGTTTTGTTCAGGATACCATCATGTTAAAGCAGTCGGTTTACTTTGTCGCGGACGCACCTTGAATCGAAGACTTTTTGGTCCTGATTCAGTGTGGAAAACAGCTCAGTAGTTTAAAATTGCTGGGCTAACGTTAGTGGTTCTTCAGAGTTGAAGAACAACAACCGCTTCCTTTACTACTACTTTGCCCTGTGACAGCGATTCAATTGACGGATATCGCTACTATGCCAGGCTTCTTCCATTTTTACTTCGCCGATTTCAGAGTCCAACTCAGTACCTCTGGCGTCAAGTCCACCTACAAGCCCAGCAAACTGGGCTTGCTGTAAGCAAATTTGCAACGTTGTTAATGCTGAAGTGACCACATTGACTGACTGAAATTTGTATGCTGCTAGCTAATGTGTTAGCACAGGCTGAATTGGGACGACGGGGTACAGTCAGAACCCCTTAGCAAGCTTAGCTACCCTCCACTTTAAGGGTACTTTGTTTTTACCAAGAAAGCAAGTTGGTCGAAAATACAAGATAGATAACTTAGGCGACCTAACATATCAGCTAGCTAGCAGCAAGCCATAAAAGAGTCAGTTTGAAATCTCTGAAGAATGCATTAAACCCAGCCTTTTGTCTTGGGGTACTGGAGGAAAATCTATTGTTGTCATTTCACAAGAGGACCTCAGGACTCAAAATGTCATTCTTTAATTTCCGGAAAATATTTAAATTGGGAGCCGAAAAGAAGAAAAAACAATATGACAACGTCCATCGTGACGCGAATCCGGAGGAGATCTGGGAGATTGTCGGTGAACTTGGTGATGGTGCCTTCGGTAAAGTTTACAAGGTAAGGATTTTATCACAGCTGTGTTTCAAGAGGTGTGATTGTGACCCATTTCTTAGTTTAGGTGCGTGGTCTGTCTACCTGCAAATCCAGCTGTCTGACAGATGCCTGGATTTTTTTTACACTATTGAATTGGTTACTAGTACTGAGGGTTAACCAACCTGAAAGTTCAGTACTCTTTAGGCTCAGATTCATCTTGGAGCTAAATTAAAGGGTAAATGACTTTGTAGACCTATAGACTGAACGCCATATTTATATCACCAACTTTCATCAGCACCAACCATCACCTTTGAGTAAAAAATGCATTACCGACAAGGCAGTGTTTTAACTCCTTAGTATGATACCACAAAATAAACTTAATCTCCCACACTTCTTTGTATCAATTGAGCTCTGTGGGGTTGGGGGGTGATTAGCAGGAGGAGGCCTTGCCCTCAGAAAGGCTTTTGGTGCCTGGATCAGGGCACTGGGTCCACAGCAACACAGAGATTATTAGGCTCCAGGAATTCATGCTATGTGGCCCATGATAAATGAACAAGTGAGTCTTATTATTGCCATCATTGTTCTCCGCTGGCTGTATAGGGGACTAGGCCCTCATGCAAAGCCAGCTCGAAACAACACGTTTAAAGTAAGGTCACGCTGCACATAAGAACACACAGTGTAAAAGGGGACTTTAAATTAGAGGGTGTTAGCCAGGACAAACCTACAGTCATGGGGCACTAGATGAAGGCCTTGGAGAACCTGTGTTTCCCATGTGATTTTTATAGTAGGCCTCTATAGGCAAATGACCATCTGCCTTTGTGTGAAGGCCTGACACCTCTGTAAGCAGAAGCAGCAAGGAGCCAAAAGGAGCACATTTGTTTTCATTTGGAAGGATATAAAGGAGGGATGGCCCCCACGGGGTGTCCTGGCCACGGCATTAAGAGGAGAGGCAGGAATGCGGTGGGGGTATTGACAAGACCTCATGCCGTTTTGTTTTGCTTAGGAGTAGCTTGTGTCACATTGCTTGCATACACTCTGTGGGTCAGAGCTACATGAAGTTAGAAACATTTTGGAGCAGGTTTTTTAGCCCACTGGCCCAGTGTAGTGTGGGGCATCTGTCTCCACACTCCAGGGTGGTTGGCAACATGCAAATTGCCTTATTGAGACCAGGGACCAGCAAATCGCTCTCTCTCTATCCCTCTCTCTCCCTCTCCTCTTTCCTTTTCGCCTGCCCTTTTCTGTAGAACTTGTGTGGGTACTCTTAACTCCATGTAGAACGCAGCTCCAGTGGAGTCACTGGGTGTTGACAACACTATTATCTCAGGTTCAGCATACAATTAGGATGAAATGAAAGTATTTCTATGACTGCTTGACATTTATTTAGGACAAAAACTTCTGCTGTTGATACAAACTGCATGTGTGTCTATCCTGTCAACACTACACCCAAACAACGGCACCCACAACCATGTAACGTCATGTGGCCACTACTTGACATTGACTGCTAGCTTCTACATACGTTGTTGCTTTGTTTTTTTTGTGTGTGTGTGTGTTTTGTTGTTGTTGTTGTTGTTTCCGCTGACCTCGATTGGCCCCCTCTGCGGCACAAAGTCTCATTTGCATGAGTGACACGGAATGTTATCACCTCCAAGGGGCCAGCTCCCTTGGTCATGTGACTCAGATCTGACATCCAATTAAAATTATTTGTTTTTAATGTACCAACCCCCTAGATCATCTGTGTCTGAAAGTTTTAGGCCTCCATTTCCATGCTCTGTGCGAGTGAAGGATGTTCATGATGATGAGAGAAGTGTGACACACTTGTTTTCGGTCACATTCATTTCTTTTGTGAACAGGTGCACGCTTGAACAAGCCTGACTCAGCCTCAGTAGACCCATTAAGACCACTGAATCGGTAGCATTTAATAGCTTCAAGCAACAAGTACCGCCTCACATCAGACATAGTTAATGTATTGAGTAATGGAAAAGCATTTTGGAAGCACTCAAGGGATAATACACTGAGCCCCAAACTGCATCTCTTGTTAAGTAACCTGACGAATAAAAGCAGTGTTAATGGCGAATTTATAGGGAAGACTTACAGCAAGTATACAGCAAGTCATTCTGAATGAATGGATAACGGACCTCCTCTGCTCTGCCAAGTCAAATAAAAGGATTTCAAGTAGTGTGCAAATACTAAAGCTAAAGTACACAGTAAAGCATGGCAAGAACAAATAATAACCATCTCTCAACCTTGTTCCCTTCTCCCATGTCCAGTTCCTACTAACATATATAACTTCTGAACAAGTTTAAGGCTCAAGTGTCAGAACTTTATAGGCATGATTTATTTCTTTACATCACAACCACTAGGACCCACAACCTAGTTTGGATCTTATTGCAACAATACTTGTTTTTTTTTTAGACAGTGAAGAAAATCAAGTTTGCAAACACATAGTTCTGTAGCTATTTAGCCACAAAGTAAATTCACCGGCGTGAATACAGTTTAGAACCCAGGACCTGAGGCTTTAATCCTGTCAATGGGTGGCAGCTGTTTGAATGGGCTGTTGTGAAAGTGCTTTGTAGTTTGCTGCAAATGGGTCTTTTCCCCAAATCAGCATAATAGGCTTCTGTGTCAGGGTGTTGTTTTTCTTATTTCGTGTCACCAAGACCTGGTCACCCAATCTAACAGACACCAACAATTAACCGTTTTCCGTTTGCCATCTTTTTTTCTTTTATTTCCCCCTCTCTCTATCTCTCTCTTTCTCTCAGGCCCAAAACAAACAGACTGGTGTTATGGCAGCCGCCAAGGTGATTGACACCAAGTCAGAGGAAGAGCTTGAAGACTACATGGTGGAGATTGACATATTGGCATCATGTGATCACAAAAACATTGTCAAGCTATTGGATGCCTTCTACTTTGAAAATAAGCTCTGGGTAGGTGTTTGTGTGTGTGTGTGTGTGTGTGTGTGTGTTTATGTCTCACTCTGATTTCACAATGGACCACTGCATGTCACTTTTGTACATGGATAGAATGTGGAGAATTGATATGGCACAGGACATGAGGATAGTCCATCAAAACTGGCTGATGTGTGATCCCATAACTTTGCCAGCCTGAGGAAGGCATACATAGGACACGCAGAAAGAAAAACAAGGCTTTCTGGTCGGCCGAGGCTAGCAGTCGTCAGTGTTGGTTCTAATGCTACGTTAATAAATGCAGTCCCCCATGTTGTGTGACACAAACTCAATTAGAGAGGGCGAATGAACAAGGGGCATTGTTTAACTAATGTAATGTGAGAAAAGACAGAAGGCCCAACTAAAGATATCTCAAACCTGCTATGTGTGTGTGTGTTTGTGGGTGTGATTCATGAACTTAGACCACTGATTTGGTGTATGGTGAGGGTGAGGTGTATGTATGTGTGTGTGTGTGTGTGGAGGCAGGGGAGTAAACATCCCACAGTCACAACATGTGGAAAACCATGTAGCGATTGTACAGTACATGCAAAGGCCCATTTACTCAGAATTTGTCTGCCCCAGTCAAAAGCTCAAAAACTTGCAATGCATAGCTCTCTTTCTCTCTCTCTCTCTCTCGTGTCTGATGCTTTGGTGCCACTCACTGTTTCTTTTCCTTTGATCCAAATTCCTAATAATAGGCTATGTCTGGCTCATTAAAAAAAGACAAGATCCCACTACCTTTTTTTCCCAATACTATGCAGTGACCCACTTGCGGTACAGTTGTCATTCATTTTCACAGAAAGAACCCTTGACAAAAAGAGAAGCACTGAACTTCATGTCAGGTCATAACTCATTGGCTAACTCATAAGGCTTGAATTTGGCTGTGGAGTTGTCGTTGGAGAGGGAGGAAATGGCTAACATCCTCTTCAGCGCAGAACGTTTGCCTACCTATTGTTGGCCGGTTAAGTTGCAGACTCAGTGGGTCACACTGGGTTGGGATCAGGGGCTAATGATATGAAGGGAGGTGTCAGATAACCACTATGCATATTTTTAAGGGTCAAGGGGAGAGATTACTTAAGAGGGGATGAGAGAGGCTTCATGAATAAACTAGTTTCAAGAAGAAAAAAAAAAAAGTGGGATAGGCTACATCATAAGATAGGCTACCTGCTATTCAAATCCTGCCTACCTGCCATTCAAACCTTTCAAATGGAATATTTTATGATTATTCATCAATGAATACACTACTCAAAATGTTTCATCATGCTTTCCGCATAAAAGAAGAATATGCTTAGATCGAACATCTCTTCTTCTAACCTATGATTAATTTACCTATTCCAACCTATGATGAATTTTAAAACTTTTAAGCTCACAAACTGCAAATCTAAATGATTGAGTTTTATATGCAAGAAGCGGGATTAGCTTAGCTAACAGACCGCTGTAGATTACTGCAGATAGGCATCAAATTTGAGGTAGATGTGTGTAGCCCTGCTCCTGTTCTTCCCCACACAAAGGCACGCAGGGCAAGAGTTCATTCCCAAACCAGTGAAAGGAATACCTGCCACCTGTCTCCGCCTTTTTGACATATACACACACACACAAACACACACACACACACCCTGGCCGAGTAACTCAACACCGCTTTCACCTGTGAAACCGACGGCAACATTTTTTTTTTTCTTTTTTTCATTTTGAACGACAGATGCCGGCCAAATGCGAAGAATTTGATTAAACACCGCCCTCCCACAGAGGTTTGGGTGGTGGGGGTGTAAAGGGATGACTGTAGGAAGAGAAGAGCAGAGGGGCGAAAGGAAGGAAAGGGAGAGAGGGAAGGGAAGTTAGCCCATTTTTGTTTTCCATAGTCAGACTGGAAGTCAGTACTTCACTTCACCTTTACCACCACAGACCCCCAAAAAGCCTAAAAATTTAAATAAGGAATTTCAAGAAACCATGAACCAGATCCACAACTAGGGGTGGGCGATATAGTCTAAAATTTATATTGCGATATATTTTGAACCATAGACGGTAGATGATGTATATCACGGTATACTTTGGTATGTAACTTACAGCATAACAGTTTCTTAATGGTTACCATAGCATAAAGTCAATATGTACAACAGTTGTTTAGTCATCGTTCGGAGGTGTTTATATTGGACTGTATTGCACAGAAGTAAACTGGTAAGCTGCATTTGTGTCAGGCAGTAGCTGTTCAATTTATGGGCTCTTACACAGTTTCGTTGTAAGAATGAAAAGGTGCTATCAATAAGGTGAAGCTATAGGTCAACATTTCCTCACATGGTTGTGGAGACACAATGAGCCTATCACGGTATGCCGATATGACCCAAAATCTCTATCATTGGCCAAATTCATATTGCATACGGTATATATCGTCTATATTGCCCACCCCTATCCACAACTCAAGGCAACCCAGTTACCAGGAGTCATGCAGGAAAAGTACTGTACAACTGAAAGTCTGCCATTGTTTTCAAAAGAACGTATTGTCACTACATATTTGGATCATGCTAAAGCTAGAGCTTAGAATTCCACCCAGAATTCTCCACCACAGAAATCCTGTTCAGATCACCACAGATGAGCTTCCAGAATGAGCCTCGGAGTTCATTGCACTGGTCTGTTTCCTGTCTGTCCTCTGTTTCATGTCTGTATTCTGGTCTGCTGTGTCACACACACACACACACACACACACTCCCCCCCTTTAATTGTCCGCCACAACACTCACCCACGGGATGCAACAGAGGTGGTGGTGCTTGATGGCTATCTGCAGGCCATAGACAAGAGGAAGGACACACACACACATGCACATACACAGAGGCAGCAGCCCTAAGTCCTTTCCTAAATCAGGAATTGGGCTTAAATGTGAACCATGTTATTTCTTAAAGATATTTTTTGGGGGGTTTTGCTTAGGATAGTGATAGTGGAGAGACAGACAGGAAATGAATGGGAGAGAGAGATGGGGCAGGATCGGCAAAGGACCACCGGTTGGATTCAAACCGGGGTCGTCAGAGTCATGGCACGACGCCTTAGCCCGCTGAGCCACGGCGCCTCCAACCATGTTATTTCTTAATTCTAATGTTATTGTGATATAGCATGGCAAGTGGTGGTCAAAATGATTGCAAAGCCCTTTTTGCAGGTTGACCGGCGGAACTTTGACCAGACTAATACAGTTAAGTCTGTTTTTCACACTAAAGACGTGTCAATATTCATAAAACTTTTGTAGCGCAGAAAGCAATAACATACAAAAAGACGTGTGTGTGTGTGTGTGTGTATAGGTGAGGTGTTGTATTTGCTTCCCTGTGTTTATGCATGTGTGTGTGCGTACGTGTGTGGGTGCGGGGTTTCCCGTGCATTGTATAGTAAAGAATTTGGCCTTGACAACAAACACCTTCCACCTTGGCTATGTCCCCAGAAAAGATAAATATTTTATGTTGCAAATGTAAACATTTTACTTATTTGTGTGCTCCCTGTCATATTTCGTATGAAACTGCTGAACATATTCTTTCAAATGATAATTGTCACTAATCTCTAATACTGACCAGAGCCCACTCCAACCCCACTTTGACTAACTTATTGTCTGGAGGAAACACTGGCATGTGTTTATTTACATTCAATAACACTACCCTAGAACATCTGTGTCAGCTTGTCTGTCTGTCTGTCTGTCTCTCTCTCGCTCCCTTTGGGCTTTTTGCTTCTGCACCGCAGTCATTTGAGCTGGGTCGATTAGGCCAGCTCGTGAATAGGGGCCGCTTACAGAACCCTACAGGCAAACAGAAGGGGGGTGTGTGTCTCTGTGTGTGTGTAAGAGAGACAAGGGTAAAAGAAAGGTCTGTGTCACGGTGCCACTGCTTTGCTTGATCCCCCCCCCGCACATACACCCTCTCTCTCACTCACACACACACACACACACACACACATACACACACACACACACACATACCCCGAGGCGGTCAGTCCCTTCGACAGGCCATCTATCCATACGGAGCTCAGTGCTGTGTAGAGCAGTCTGTGTGGTCCTATTGTGTGGCTGAGAGCGCCGGCCGAGGATGCAGTCAGTGACCAAAGGAAACACATCGCCCACGGTGCAACAACAACAACGTGCGGGGCGGCGAACGCTCGTGAATAGCCCAGACTGTTGCGCTGCTGTATTTCTGTGTGTGTGTGTGTGTGTGTGTAAGAGAGAGAGTGTGTGAGAGAGTTGGGGGAGGGGGGTGTTTACACATGACTGCATGACAGCATGTGCATGCAAAGGCTTCTTGTATTGTTAGTTGCATTGGCAGGCAGTCATACAGTGTATGCATGTGTGGACGCTTTTTGTGTGTGTGTGTGTGTGTGTGTGTGTGTGTGTGCACTGTCAGCTGTACACACACACACACACAGTGTTAGACACTCACTCACTTACTCTCCTATTCTCTTTTTATGTGAGAGTTATCGGAGATTGCTATAGCCTGTAGCGAAATACTTCCCTATAGGTACTGGTGTGTGCCTGTGTGTCTCTGAGGCATTCTGAGAACATGACGCCTTTCTCTAAATGTGGGCCACTGTATTTACTACTGAGAACTAGACCATGTACTGTCAGCCCTGCTTTTGTAGTTAATGTTGTTTTGATCATAAGCGTTATTGTTTGTGTTTACATTGTGTGGCGCCGCTGCCAGTTGGCCTCGTGCCCTCAGGGGAGCGCACACACACACACACACACACACACACACATACATCCTGTCCCATGTGTCTGCATAGGCCTGGTAACACACACACATACACACAGGGTACATGCTGACTGCAGAGGCCTGTTCACACACACACACAGACACACACAGATTAAGTGGGCATGTCAACTGTAATCTTATTTTAAGGAGTCCCTCATCCATCCTCTCCTCTCCACTTTTCACCATGCTCCGTCTTTTATTTATTTATTTATTTATTTATTGAGTTTATTTGATAGGGACAAATACACAATAACATAGACAGACTTAAACATAGCAGTCCCATGCGTGCATTATGGTTCTTATAGCGTGAGCTAATTTGCAGCACTTGTCCCTAGATAGGCTTTTGAAAACAGATTATCTAGAGTACTATAGTTAATGGAATAAAATAAAAAATAATAAACAACAGTGTCCATAACACTAACAAATACAGCTAAATACAACAGAGAGGCTAAAAGGCAAATTAAACATGATCACAGTGCTGTTTCTGGCACAGCCAGGATTTGGTTTGTTTCTTAAAAATGTTCAGTCTGGTCACAGTCTTTAAATGAACACGGAGTGAATTCCAGAGTCCAGTCCCTCTCACAGACAGTGTACTCCGAGCAAACAACGTCTTGCGAAAAGGAACCACCTGAAGCTGCCCTGGTGGATCTGCTACAGCTCTGATATTTTTCCTCTGATATTTGTTCAATATATTCCCCATTAATCTGAACTTGCAATAACTGCTCTGAATTTTTCGTGATTGAAAAGCAAATATATTTTGTTTTCTTTGTATTTAGGGTCAAACAGGAGTCGTTGAGCCAAGCTGATATTTTCTGTAAACTGCTGTTGAGTTTTTCATTGATTGCAGTGTCAGCGTACATTTGCAGACTGACTTCAGGACAGATCTCAGGAAGGCTGTTAATATACAAGCTGAAAAGAATGGGACCTAAGATAGTTCCTTGAGGGATCCCTGTTTCAATTTTGTGAAAAGGAGATTTACTATTGTTGATGATGACACACGATTTTTTAAGTATGACTGAAACCAAGACACTGATCGTTCTGAGAAGTTAAAGGATGAAAGCTTTGAAATAAGTAAATTATGATTCACGGTGTCAAATGCTTTTTTTTAAATCCAGGAACACAGCACCAACTATGTCTCCCCTGTCAAGAGATTGTTCAACCTGTTCCAACAGCAAACACGTAGCAGTTTCTGTCGAGTGGTTGTGTCTGAAGCCAAATTGGAGAGGGTGTAGGAGGTGTTTAGTTTCTAGATATTTCAACAATTGTTCTGAGACAATCTTCTCTAGCACCTTTGACATGACATTTTCCTCTCTTTTCCTCACTTTTCTTCTCTTCTCTGTTTCAATTCAATTTTATTTATATTGCACATTTTTACAAAAGGCATGTCTCAAAGCGCTTAACACAGAGGCCCAATAGGAATTTAGCAAGGAAAAACTCCCCAGCAGCGTTTTTAGTTTTTACTTGTTATGGTAAAGGAAGAAACCTTGGGCAATTCCGACGGCTCAAGGAGCTAGCCCAACTGCCTAGGGCAGGTTTTCAGTCTCTCAGATGGTGATTAGTCCACTATTATTCCATTAGGTACACATGATAAGAAAATTGTGGTATAAATAAAGTAAAATAGGAGTCCCATTATAATCCCAGGATATAGTCCCATGTCATTAGGAGCAGTCAAGCCAGGGGCCAGCTGGAGGCTGTATCAGTCATGTCAGGGTCGTCTGTGGAGCAGAAGGCAGCCCGCCCAGGAAGCCAGAGATGCAGGATCAGGCAGTGGAAGGCAGGGGTGACCCTCAGCAGGGAGGCAGTGGCACGGACCGTGGAGTGGGTTGAGGTCCATTCAGGAGTGCCGCCTGATCAAACGCTGGAAGAAGGTCCTCAGCAGGATGGCATGTTCGGTGGGGTTGGTTGGGTACCCAGGAGGCAAGAGGTGCAGGGTCAGGCAGTAGAAGGCAGTGATGACTCACGGCAGGGTGGTCATGGCATGGAAAGTCAGAGAGGAGGTAGAACAGTCTCCATCAGATTTCAGAGGATGTGAGTTATATTGCATGTGCAACCATGTTGGCTAAGTGAGGAGAGGGAAAGAGAGGGGAGGAGAAAGACAGAGTGAAAATTGTACGGCTTAACAGATGAAAAGGAAGACTGAAGACTGGAATTAGTTTTTCTGCATCCTCAAAAGAAAAAGGAATTTTCTAACCTTACCAATGTTGCGTAAATGAAAGAATGATGTTTTGGATATATGCTTTTTCTCTCCTTTCCTCCCCTCCCCTGCCCTCCCTTTGAATATTCGTCACTCTCCTATCCTCAGGATCGTTCAAGACAGTTAGTAAAAATGATGAGATTTAAAGAGAGAAATAGATGAAGTGAGAGTTTGTGTGTGTGTGTGTGTCTGTGTGTTTACAAGACAAGTTGTGCGGTGGGGAGACCCAAGGAAAGTGCATTAGCATTAGCAAGTTCGAAGCGGGCATCTTTGAGCAGCAGTGCCCATATGCCCGCAGGGGCAGGTGGCAGGGGAAGGTCGGGACACAGAGAAGCTCAGAGAAGCAACGACTGGCAGATTGTGTTTGTGCTGTTTGTAGGAGCTCTGACCCATGCTGAATGCGTCATGGAAGTGCATGGACACACACACACACACACACACACCAGTAATTAGAGTTGCCTAGGGCCAGGGGTGTTAAGTGGTGTCCTCCGGGTCAGTATACAGGAAGATGTTGTGAAGGACTGACTTATTAGATTTTGAATTTAGTTCATTTTTAGAGGCTATGATGACAAACTGGAGTCATAATAACCCTGGAGATCTATTTTTAGGTGCAGAGTACATGGGTCATTATTTACTTATTTATTTGGCTATTTATTTATTTATTTTAGGAAGCTGCTCTCAAATGGGTCTCTCATTTCCTCCTCTCATTTCTTTATCTTTCTTTATCTCTCTCTCTCTCTCTCTCTCTCTCTCTCTCAGATCCTGATAGAGTTCTGTGCTGGGGGCGCAGTGGATGCAGTGATGCTGGGTAAGTCCAGAGTCTAAGGATGTGAACTGTGGCTGAGCTGAGCACTCCAGACAAACCGGCCCTGAAGAATCAATTTGGCCTGCCAGTCCCCAAATGCACTAGTTCTGCCATGGTCAACAATTGGGACACCAGTCGATGGGTTGGAATTATAGGGTGCCCCATTCGATGGCTGTGTGGTAGGATAGAGAAAATACACAGAGCACGGACATTTAAATTACTACTTTAAATCTTAAATCTCCAGTCACGTAGGCTTGGCCTTTCATATGTTTAAGGATTTTTTGCTAAAAGAAACGCCAAGAAAACACTAGCAACACCAAGGAGTTTTGAAAAGCGCCCCCTTTACAGATTGGAAAGGAAGCAGTGCCATAAGGCAAGTCAATTGTAGTTTTACTTGAACTACAGATTGCTACCCGATTTGGCGAACTTGTAGAGGGCCGCAGAGCAAATGCATCAAGTATCGTTCACCTTGTTACGAGTTGATGGACCACCGAAACGATTTTGGAAACATTATTTTAAGGTTTTAAAAAGTCTTTGGTGCTACTTTACTGTAGCACATAAATTACACATTTTCCAAATTTAGGATTGGCAAATGTCATGTATGTGAGAAAATAAATGTAATTTACATATGCCTAAAAACAATGGTCCTTCCTTTGTCATATATGTAGTAAGGGTACGTTCATACTAAGCGTCTTTTTTTGACAAAAGAAGTTGTGCAGACCGTTTTTTTCACGTGTAAAAAAAAATCTGCCAGCGTTTTTCCAAAAAAGCAGCCGGAAGCGTCTTTTGTGATAGTAACGTTACGTCGCGGATACAAAGTACAAAGCCGGTAGAAAGTAGCCTACAACGGATACAAAATGTCGTGGAAGAGAAAATTGGCGTTAGCTATTGCTTTGATGTTTGACTTGGAGGAAAATGTTCATCTATCAGAAACAAGAACTACGAGTCTACCCTTAAGGTACGTTCACACTTAGCGTCTTTTTCTGAGCTGCCGGCGTCTGTTTTACATTATAACAACTTATTTACAAGTGTGAACGTACCCTAAGAGGTCTGAAAATTCTAAGACTAAGACTAAGACTTTTAACTTGACTTTCCGAACCAATCAACGAACAGAGGGATGGTGGACATTTTTTTGTACTTTGGATTGTTTAAAACTGTTTGAGTGTGTGTGTGGGCAGAGCTGGAGCGTCCGCTGACAGAGCCCCAGATTCGTGTGGTGTGCCGGCAGACGCTAGAAGCTCTTCTCTACCTCCATGAGAACAAGGTCATCCACCGCGACCTCAAGGCCGGCAACATCCTCCTCACCCTGGAAGGACATGTCAAGCTAGGTGAGAGACCCTCAAACACTCCCGAACATACAAGGATCATTCCCAATGTCATCCACTTTTTTTGCTTGCATCCCATGCCCACTTTCTCAGCCACGTCTGATAGCTGAGCCTAAAAGATGGTGTATCGAACTCGCCTGGTGGACATGACACTTTTGCTCTGCAGCTACCTGGGTTGTACATAAGTAAGAATGGAATTGAATTAAATTCCAGTTCAATTCTTACATTTAAATTCACAGGAAGTAGATTCAAATAAGTAAAAGACATTTAAGTCATTTGTTGTTGTTTTTCTGTAATTAATACCAAATATCAAATTTCAATTTGACACATTATTTGGAATTTAATATGAACATTCATATTTCTATTGGATCTCATTTGTAAGGGTTTTGTACAGTATACTTTAATATTTAAATTAACATTAAAATACAGATAATTACAAATAACTTTCAACTCTATAAAAATGATAGGACGGCATTTCTTTTTTCTGTATTACTTACTTTGTTTAAACTATTTGAAGGCCAGAGCTTGTTTTATGATGTGTCTGTACTTCTACTTTATTGAATTGGGTGAAATTCTGACGTTTTCCTTTATACTACCAGATAAGTGTGACAATGTCCACCGTGCACAGAGCTCTTTGGTTCTGCCTTTAATATGTGTTCAGTAAATCGGGAAAATAAATCTGTTTGAAGCAAAGCCTTTGTAGAGTACTGTCACTAGCAGTATGGTGAAGTGTGATATTGAGCAGAGACACTAGACTTCTATTCAACTGCAAAACAAAAGATATGTAGAAAAGTGAGAAAGGACGGAAAAAGTGTTTGAGGAGAAAAGAGAAATCTTTGTTGTCAAATGTGGTGTGTTCAGGTCATTTGCGTCACACACTCTTGCAGCGGCAAGACCTCAGTATGGGGATGATCCATCTAGCTATTATAACTGCAGCAGCCAATAGGGAAAACTAATCCCCACCTGTGTGTGTGTGTGTGTGTGTGTGTGAATGGGTCCCTGCTGAGCCAATGCAAGCATGAATGGCCTAGATAGGCGATGACATAACCACAGCACCTGGGCAGTCCACTGGTTCTGCTGCCTCTGTATTATAACGGCAACGCACGCACATACATACACATCTACACACATGTTTACACACACACACACATCTATCTATCTATATATATATATATATATATATATATATACTATTAAAAGCAATAAGATGCTTACACACTGAAACGCAAACAGCATTTCATACAGACACACACATACTATTACTGGCACTAACACTAAAACGCAAAAGTTCACAAAAATCTCACAAAGACACACACAAACACTAACTACACAAACATTCTCACTCGCTTGGACGACGTCAGCACGTCAGTGTCACTGTGACCCCAGTTTGTTTTGTTGACTGGCAACCAGACTACCTCCAGTTTTTTACTGCCCAGATAGGAGGTGTGTGGTCTCTCTAAAGTAGCTGAAATAAACACTTTGTTTACTGGCCAGATAACAGGTGTCTACATGCACTTTTCTCAAAAGGAGTTTAAATACACAAATTGTTTATTTGGCACAAGAGAATGTAACCCAGCATGTGTTCACTGGTGCTGCATTGCAAAGAACAAAGAAATATAATGTGGCAATTTATCTGAGAAAAAGACATGATCCTGCCAAGTAAGACTGACGTAATGCATTACCTGAATGAATGAAGTGAGACATTGAATACACTTATGGTCAAGTCAAGATATCATTGCTGGTGCAGTTATGTTATTAAAGCATTTTCTGATATTGTGTGTGTGTGTGTGTGTGTGTGTGTGTGTGTGTGTCTCCATGCTTATCCTGCAGCGGACTTTGGTGTGTCGGCCAAGAACACTAAAACCCTCCAGAGGAGAGACTCTTTCATTGGGACGCCTTACTGGTAAGTGTGAGCACTCCCTCACCCACTACGGCTGCTGTACAACTAGAAACTGTGATAATGTTGGGCACCTCTCTTTGTGTTTGTAATGTCTGTCATTTTGTAGTCACTTTCAGATACTAATGGGCTAATGGGATACAAAATATATATCTATAAACAAATGTATAAACAAAGTATTTTTCTGTTACTCTGTCTCAGAAGTCATCTCAGAAATTTGAATTGAGTTAAACTTGTATCTTTTTGAAAACTTTCCCCATCTTTCCCTCTATTTGTCCTCACACATACATCATAAACACATTCACACACACACGCACACACACTTACTCTCTCACACACACACACACAAATGCGCACCCATCCCAGGATGGCACCGGAGGTGGTTATGTGCGAGACGTCTAAGGATCGTCCCTACGACTATAAGGCGGACGTCTGGTCCCTGGGCATCACGCTGATCGAGTTGGCGCAGGTGGAGCCCCCTAACCACGAGATGAACCCCATGCGCGTGCTGCTCAAGATTGCCAAGGCCGAACCGCCCACGCTCATGCAGCCCTCCAAGTGGTGAGCACACACACACACACACACTCACACTCACACACACACTGTAATGATATACGTAAGACACATGGTGCATGGGGATGAGGGACATAGAAAGCACACACACCAACACACACACACACAACATCCTGCCACCAAACCAACCCCCCCCCCCCCAGATTAGGTTTAGGGATAGGGAGAGTGCCTGGAATAGCAGTGCATGCTGTGCCATGCCGGATTTGGCCAAGTTGAGCTGTGCCACATAGTGTTGGCGCACGCAAAGTGCCACGCTAGGCTATATGTTGCCTTGTGCGCTTCACTTTTGTGCAACACTCCAGAGCAAAAACAGTGGGTACTAGTTGGCCATTTCTGTATTTTCTTCATAATATAAAGACACGTTATGACGTGTTATGGTCTCCACAATTGCACTACAGGCCATATCAACAGTGTTGCCACATGTCTGGGATTCCACTTAATAGTTTATTTTTAAATGGTGCTCCACCTTTAGTCTAATTTTGTCTACCAGAGGCTTTGGAACGGCCCCTCTCTGCCGAGGCCTGAGGAGCATGATTGGGCAAAAACAATCCGGCAGGTACTCAAGTGATTGCATCTAAAGGGTGGATTTATGACCGAATTATCAGAAATGTGCTGAAATTGTGCACTACCATTAGCAAACTACCGGTAACCACAACTACTAATAACTTTTTTTTTGTGGGGAGGAAAATAATTATGTACCTTGATTTTAAAACTTGACCTCCTTAAATCCACCTGTGTATGTTGTAGAACACTATGTGTTAAGTTGATGTTGACATTTATGTTACGTAACTAAGGAATCTGCAGCGTCTGGCATTCTCTGTCTTCGATGTCATTTTGCAGTGCCTAATAGAATGTGGGGTGGAACTGTCAGTATGGTTTAAGTGCATTGGTGCTGCTTTCCACTACCTCAGCAAAAGTGCACTAGTCCACCACCAACTCCCTGCCACCCTGTGTGTATGTGTGTGTGTGTGTGTGTGTGTGTGTGTGTGTATGATCCAGGTCACCAGAGTTCAGCGATTTCCTCAGGCGAGCTCTGGATAAGAATGTGGACAACAGATGGGGCACGGCACAGCTTCTTCAGGTGAGTGTGTGTATACGCACACTCACACACATACACACACACACTACACTTGCTGCAGTACCAGCTTGAGCTCTTCTCTTTTTCCACATCCTAACACCCCCTCCACCCCCCCAGAGGCTTAAAGACGCCGAGCCAAAGGCTAAAGCTATTATTGGACAGACAAAAGACAAGACGGAGCTAGTACACACTCCCTCTCTCTCTCTCTCTTTATCTCTCTCTCTTACTCACACACACATACAACCTCACTCAGGGCAGTCGCTAGCTTGCTTTTGTGTATGAGTGTGTGTATGTTTGTGTCAGTTGACACTGAGAAACTCGGGGAGTGTAGCCTGTGCTAGGAATTCAGAAGTTACTGTCTGGAGTTGGGAGTTACTGTCTGGAGTTGGGAGTTACAGTTTGGAGTCTGGAGCTACTGTTTGGAATTTGGAGTTTAGAGAGTGTTGCCAGCATTAGTTGAATGGGACTGAAAATCCAGAACAGTAGCTTGTCGCCAATGAAGGTGCTGATATCGAAGAAACTGCACATCCTGCGGCCAACCATTGACTATGTCCAGCAGCAGGTGGCCAAGCCCAGGAAGGTAAGCTGTGTTTAAACCTGACCGTTTTAGATACCTTGGATACAATCAAGCTCAGCTTTCCTCATTTTAACCTGCCTGTTGTGTGCAACTGATCGAAATCTGAAAAATTGGCCTTAGTGATTGTTTTTATTAATGATTTTGTCCGGTACATCTAAGACTAGAAGCTGCAGTTATACTTGGCTAAAACACATTCCACTTTTGTGGCAGTGCCTTCTTTTGTTACCACTTGTGTAGTTCATAAATGTTCTTTCTTGGAAAATGAACTCAAAGAGCAGCCGTACGAATAACCTCGCTCTACTAGTGTTGTGCCCCTTCGATGTAAACAAGTCTATCACCTGCTAAATGTATTAGGGCCTGAATGGAGGTTTCTCAGATTGAAACTGACAGCCCAATTTAGGGCAGTTCCTTACTCTGCATCTTTTCCCGTGTCCATCTAGCAGGCGCAAAATGAACTTATATCCTTGTGTAGACTCCGTTTCAGTTGGTGCGTTGATTAGGTTTGGTCACAGAATGAAGTATGCTAAGTGTTGGCTGACTTTGAGGAGAGAAAAATCAATACTACACAGTTAGCGTAGTGCTTTGCTCTCAGTTCACCTCCACCTCAGTCAATATGTTCACCACCCCAACTCAGTGGGGGTGGGCAGATGCTCTTTATGTTCACACACAACAATACATGCTCACACACATACACACACAAATACACACAATAAATGACCAGTAGATGTTCATACACACAATACACACAATATATGAGCATTTAGTATGGTGTATTGATTGACTAGTGGTGGTAAAGCAGTACAGTGGGCTTTAGTGTGTTCTGTTTTATTGTCTGGATATTTCTGAATCTGCTGAATCTGAACTGCTGTGTTAACTGGTGATAAACCACTACAGTCTCATCATCTCTGGATAACCATCCTGCTGTGTTTGACTGGTGAAAAACGTTTCTGGACAGTATCTCTCTGTTAAAGCCATCAATCGCCTGTAACAACTGTCATAAAGTCTGTGTAACACACAGTGTTGTGTTACATGTAACAAACGAAAGAAGTGTTTCATGTTTACTTGTGTCTGTCTCCCCCACCCCTCCACCGCAGCACCCGTTTGTGGCCAATGTGACGGAAAGCAAACCACTCAGGGAGCTCATCGCAGAGGCCAAGGCTGAGGTCACAGAGGAGATCGAGGAGTCCAAGGAGGAAGAGGAGGAGGAAGACCATGAGGCCCAGGTGGTTAGTCATGACCTCTCCCCCCCCACTTTAGTGTGGTATAGTCCTGACCACCCTCTCCTTTAGTGTGCTCCTGTCTGTAGGAAAATAACTTCAACCACCATCAGGGATATTTAAAAATCATCACATCACCCCTTTACACATAAATAAAATAAAAAATGGGTACTTAGTAATGTGCTTGTATTTGTTTTGTTTAGTGTAGCCACCCCATTAAACTGGACTTTGAATTGTCAGGGCAGTCTCACTCACACATACCCTGTAGATACATCTTGCAGGTTTAACATGACTGATGTACGTGTTTAAGCACATCACACAGCAATCACAGTGTGTCTGCGGAAGTACAGATACTTTTAGCTCAGTTTGACCTCCTGTTGTTGTTGTTGACACAGCTGCTTCCTGGACACAAGCGTGCCTCGTCGGACGCCAGCGTGGCCAGCTCGGAGGACGAGAAGCTCTCCCAGTCCCCTTCGATCCTGGAGTCCGTCCCAGAGAAGGCTGAGGCAGATGTGCCTGTCCCCACCCTTGTCTCTGCTCCTGTAGCCGCTCCTGTCCAGGAGCCCCCTGCAGAGGTACCCAAAACTGAAGTGCCTGAGCCGGTGGAGAACCACATCCAAGAGCCTCTGCCAGCTAAGGAGGAGCCCTCCCCTGTCAAAGTGGAGGAGAACCAAGAGAAGGAGGAAGTGCAGGAGAAGGAGGTGGAGGAGCAGAGACCTGAAGCAACAGTGGACGGCGAGGAGCGAAAGCTAGACGGGGAGAAGGAGGCACCTGTAGTAGAGGAGGCAGAGGCTCAGCCAGAGCCCGTCGTTGTGGAGACACCTGAGGTTAGCCCAGCGGCAGCACCAGAGGAGGAGGAGGTGGAGAAGGAGGAGCTGGAGGAGAAGGAGAAGAAGAAGCCCCTGGAAGGCCTGGCAAACGCAGACAGCGAGAAGGAAGCCGACGAGGCGGCAGGTGAAGCTGAGAAAATGCCGGAAGAAGCGAAAGCGGTCGCGCCACCGCCAGAGACCCCCGCCGAGGTGCTCACGCCTCCAGCATCACCTGACCAGAATGTTCTGGAACAGGAGAAGGCCGCGCCACAGGCCGATAAGACCACCACCCCCGTCAAGCCTCGCTACGAGCGGGAGAGGGACCGGGAGAAAGAGAAAGACAAGGACTCGGACTCTGCCAGCAGCTCGACGGCCGAAAACAGCAGCGTGGATCTGAACCTGTCCATCTCCAGCTTCATGGTGAAGAATAAGGAGGCCAACTCCATCAGCGTCCAGGTGAGTCATTGTACCTGCCCTAGTTGATTCCGGCCCAGCCACAAAGCTTTCAAAGACTGCAGGGCCGGCGTTATTTCCAACTATTTAAAATGACAGGCTTTTAGAATAGGTGCAGCATTAAGACACATTTCCTGCTTTGTCAGTATAAATATAAGTATATATGAACATACATTTCTAATGTACATCATAATTGTGATATCTTGAAGTCGTGTGTATCAATGCTTATATGTTTTTATGTATGTATTTTCATTTTTGTTTGTCAACAGGAGGCGAAGCGTCAGAAGAAGACGCTGAAGAAGACTCGTAAGTTCATGGTCGACGGCGTGGAGGTGAGCGTGACGACGTCGAAGATCATCACAGATAACGACACTAAGAACGAGGAGATGCGCTTCCTGAGGTAGCCGCTTCTGCTCACACTGCACACTACAGAAGTATTATAGTTGAAGTTGTCCAACCCAAAGTGTTACGTTTATTTGAGCTGAATTTACATGTATTTATTATGTAATAAACTTTATTATCAGTTTAGTTTCTGTTACATTGTTTGGACTTGATTTTTTTTTTTTTTATTGATATAATCTTCAATTTGCAGTGTGATAAAATTATAATAAAATCAACTTGATTTTTGTCTATTTCTGAAGATAGATTTTTGCTCTTTGGTTCCATTCATATGTGGACCCCGTGAGATTCTTCTTCTCAATTCTTAAACTTCCCCAGCTAATCAGAATTCAGTCTTTCTTTGTTGACTTGTTTGTGTGTGTGTGTGTGTGTGTGTGTGCGCGCAGGCGTCAGGAGCTGCGGGAGCTGCGTCTGCTGCAAAAAGAGGAGCAGAGGGCCCAACAGCAGCTCAGCAACAAGCTGCACCAGCAGCGAGAGCACATCTACCGACGCTTCGAGCAGGAGACCACGGTCAGGACACACACACACTTACATACACTTACACACTCACATTTTTCACAATACTGCAACAGCATCTTACATCTTCAACTTCAAGCAGGAGACCACTGTGAGGACATGCACACAAACACACACACACTGAAACACACGTATTTTCACAATACTGGAACAGCATCTACATCTTCTGCTTCGAGCAAGAGAGAGACAAACACACACAGACACACACACATTTTTTCAAAATACTGCCACGACATTGCAACCAAATGTACAGACATTGAAACAGAGACCAAGACCTTGGGGAAGAAAGACAAACACAGTGAAACACACACACACACACACACACACACACTCTCATGAACTTAGTTGCGAGGGCACACATTTGATTCACAAAGTGTGCATTTGCAAACTTGATGCAGTTTAGACCCAGCTAAAATGTTACTGTTTTGTTCTGTCAGTGTCTGTTACACAACTGACAATTTAGTCATTTAGAACATTTAAACACATTGATAAAACAAAATGGTTGCCAACTACTAGACCTTAAGACAGCTACTAGAACCTCTGGAGACCTCCAGGATTAGTCGGTGTGGCTTTAACCGTTCCAAGGCTTAATTAGCGCTCCCATTCATAACACGGACTGTGCGACATGATGGGTCAGGAAAGGGCCAGTACACTCCGTGTCTGCACGCCTCTCACTGCTAAGCCCAAATCCACACGGGGACAGCTGCTCAGGACAGCTGCTGCTCAGCAGTATTGCCTAAGCTTGGGCTTGTTTGTGTGTGTGTGTGTGTGTGTGTGTGTGTGTGTGTGCACATGCTCATGTGCACATATATATATTTGTGTGTCTGTGTGTGCGCATTTGCATATACATCTGCTGTGTGTGTTTGTGTGTGTGTGTGTGTGAATGAAGCCAAGACCAAACTATAGATAATTAACCTGGAAAAGACTCAATAGGCCCATGTCTGTTGTTATGAATTGCTTATCATTCATTTTGTGTTTCCTCTGTGTTGCTAGTCTCCCTATAGGTTACATCACACACAGGCACTCACAGGCACACACATGCATTCGTACACACATACAGATATCCTATCAGATTATTTCAAGAGCCGTTTATCTACTGCGTCACACACACACACACACACACACACACACACACACACACACAAACACACACACCTTGGTTGTTCACTGCCAGTCCATTTGTAAATCCATACATGCCAATCCATGTGTGTCTGAGCTCTTTTTATGTCCTTTTGGCCCCTATGGGATTACCTGTGTACTGTATGTTATTAATCTACAGTATACACCTGCACACTCACCTACACACCAATAGGATTCAATATACATTATTACTGTGTCCACTGCAGACTGTTCCTGCAGCCACTTCTTTTACTGCAAGTTCCACAGGAGAATGTGTTAACATGACAGTGGCTGTGAGTCCTTGGCTCGGCCTCTTCCTCCCGTCCAGCTTCAGCCAGTATGATCAAAAACATCTCCCTGTTCAGTTAGGCCACACCAATAAAATTAGTTGGTTCTCGGATTTTTCCAGGAAAAATATGGAGCGAGCGAGCGAAATAAAAATAAAAATAAAAAATGTTCTGAAGGTAAATTAGCACATTCACAGTTAATGTTCATTAAAGACATTTACTCACGTGTTAAGGAAAAACTAAATGTGGCCTAATTTATAAACTTAACTTTCACACCTCACAGCACATTTTTTGTCATGCAGGTTTTAGACAATGTACAAATTCATAATTCTGTCATTCTATGTTATGTAAAGGTTTGACGGTTTGTAATTTATTTAAGAGTTTGAGAATCTAAGCACCACCAAGCTTAGGCTGTGGAATTGAGGTATGACCTATAATGTTGACTACGTCTAGGCTGCTGTAGCCTACGTTAAAACTCATTTTGTCACAGTTCATCACAGGGCATTAAAACGTCAAAATCGCATTGATTCACCAGCAATTAGACAGTGACTAAAACTTCGTGATCCGGAGATGAATATCCATCAACGTGCAGTCACGTGAATCTAGAAAAGAGACAATTTTTTTGCATGAAAAAGAGAAGCGTGTGTGTGTTTGTGTGTGTGTGTGTGCGCGCGCGCGAGGATGTGAGTGTGTAGGCACATGCTATTCATTTATTTATTGATTGATTTTGATGGCGAAACACTTTGAATGGGTTTTTTTTCGCCTCTCAATCAATGAAATATCAAACTCACCTCCACAGAGTTGCACACGCAGACTGCGCAGTTGTACTCACGGTGCCGAGAGCAAAGTTCTCATCCTCTTTCATTTCAATGCACTTGTCAAATGTTTTTCTCTTCTGATCAAATATTTTAATAATTGCAAACACTGGCCTAGCAGGATCCACCGGCATCTTTCCTCATATCGTGTCTCTTGCGCTCTTAAGTGAAAGGCGCGATTTGATTAGTTTTCGACGTCACGTGAACGCAGCATGCTTTCAGTATTATCAGCCACTGTTTTTTATGTTCGTGTGAGTTCGAATTCAATTTTATTTTTATTTCATTTTGCATTTTTTTCAAGCGGCGATTCCGAGAACCAACTAATTTTATTGGTGTGGCCTTAACAAGAAAAAAAGGAATAGTTTAAGGGCGAAGGCTGTTGGTAAATGCCTCGCAGTCAGTCCCCTTCGGGAAGTGGCAAGAGTAACTGGGCACGGTCGTGTGTCCATAATGTTCAGGGTTGCTCGGCAACAGCTTTGCCTTGACTTGTGAACAAGCTTGTTGTTGTTGCCAAGGTGAGGCTATCGATTGGCGCGTGAGTGGCAGAACATTGATTGGGGCACAGCCTTACAAGCTGTTCCAGCAGGATTCCAGACAGGGGCTTGCAACCACTTATCCACCAAAGCTGCAGTCCACAGTTCACTTTCCACAGTGTGAAAGGCTATGGATATCTGTGTTCAGCAGTCAATCAGATTACAGACGTCTGTAGTTTGTGAATCTAAAGCGCCATGTTGATTGGCTTGAATTGTTTATTGGTCCAATCCATTTTGTTTATTTCCTATTTAAGGAATATAGTGTGTGTGTGTGTGTGTTTGTATACATTATCATATATGTTTTTGTCCGGTATGAATCTCATTCACACATATGTTTGACTAACAGTAATTATATGACTGAAGGACGGGGCAATTCTAATGTACAACACTGACTCCCACACGCCCTTTCTAGTCTGTGTATTTTTTACTCCGGTTACTGTTTATTTATCTCAGATCACAGTAACACAGTGATTGTGAGACTGAATGACAGACCCATTCCAACGTCTCAGTCCTTTCAGTCATTGCTAATAACTGTTATAGATTTATAAGCCTCATTAATTATAAGAGGACCATCATCAATATTATTTAAAAAAAAAAGTTGTATTCATTATATTTTACAATATCCTTTACAATATCTTTTATATTGTACTGTACATATATCACCCAAAACTGAGGTGATGTAGGATGAGATAATAAAAACAACTTGAATTTTTTATATACATTTTTTGAGACCTGCCATTTGACTTGAATGTTGATACAAGCGTATATATACTGAATATGTATGTGGTCCTGTTCTTGTCTTCTCTGGGGTTTCTCTCTCATGGTTCCCCCTTTGATGGTTTCTCACGTTCCCCGTGTTCTCTGCCCTCTCCAGAGTAAGAAGCGTCAGTATGACCAGGAGGTGGAGAACCTGGAGCGGCAGCAGAAGCAGACCATTGAGCGGCTGGAGCAGGAGCACACCAACCGTCTGCGCGACGAGGCCAAGCGCATCAAGGCCGAGCAGGACAAGGAGCTGTCCAAGTACCAGAACATGCTCAAGAACCGCAAGAAAGAGGTAAGAGGAACCCACACGAGGCCAGAACCTTCTTGGGGGCACTAGAGGACTGGTCAGTTCACAGATCTGCTAAGAGAGTTTGAGGACATTAGTGGGTGGGTTTAGAACCCAACTCGAGAGAAGCAGGAGAAGAAGCTAGGACAAGCGTTTGCTAGAAAGAATGATGAAGTCCGTTCCAGATTATGAAGCCCTAAGAACAAACTCTGTCTGAAGAGCAACTGATGCCCTTGTGGAAGAGAACAACATGAAGAAGGTTGTAGGAGGGAGAGTTTGTTAGGTAGATACTAGAGACTACTAAAGGGATAACAGACATTATAACGTTACCCGACCTCTGTTGGGTCGAAACAGGGCTGCAAATATTTTCATTGTGATTAAGCTTTGCTCCCCCTGCTAATAGCACAGCTAATTGTCTGTTGATTGGGTTGCACTGGAAAACTAAGGCATGGTTGTGTGCGGGGGTTGTGGGGGTGGTAAAATAGCTGATGTAGCCTAAAGGGCTCATGGACTTGTCATGTGAAATATACATCTACAGTGGCCAGGCGCCTTATTTCCTCAACCTGGCTTGTGTTAATCAATGCATCAGTGCCCTACTTAGTGGAACCAAAGGAATTCAGTGGTGCTGGCCTCGGCGTTTTTTTCCGAGCATAGTTGTGGCCAGCGGCTGTTTGAGCATCCGCGCTGTGTGCACTGCTTCAGTCTAAACTGGCGGCCGCTCCAGGAAATGCCATTCTTGGAGGCCTGCTTTCCACCCGAAATGTCATGCTACAGTGAGAAGGTTAGGCACGCACCACACAGTTTCTTTCATGCGCTACAGTTTAGAACAAAGCTTGCCTAGATTTGCCCAGACTTCATTCTGAATCTGAGAATCTGAAGGGGTTTTTTAAAGTAACCAGTAACCAGTTTAGTCTAGTGTTTGTGTCTGTTGAAGATCTGTGTGCACTCACTGTGTCCTGGTCTGGTCTTCATTTTTGATATGATGGTGCAGATCTATTGGCGTGTGAGTGCATGTAAATTTGTCCCTTTGCTCGAGTGGCACAAAATCCCAAGACTGTATCCAATGTCTTAGGCTAAAAGGATGAGAGAGGTTTTCTTTTAATTTATTCATTTATATTTACCCATTTTTGTTGCTTCTGTCCATTTCTCTTGTGATGGACCTATCTGTTTTCTCACCTTTAAGACAAACATCAGTACTCTCTCTGTCTCTTTCTCTCTCTTTCTCTCACTCTTTTCACTCGCTCACACACTCTCTTCCTCTGTATCTGGTTTTTGGAGATGGACTAGTGCCCTGAGAGCTCTTTTTTGTTTTTGTTGTCCGCTCTGTTTCTGTCATTCATCCCCCTGCCATCGAATGTGTTGCACTCGACGGTGGTCTGACTAGGCCAAACAGGACGTTGGACTGTCGCCCAAGCACGTGAGAAATGTAATCATGAAACGCATTAGAGAAGACTTAATCCAAACACCACACGAAGAGGTAAAAAAAAAAACAACTCACACCTTGTTTCCTATCACCTCTGTGTGTGGCGGGCGTGACAGTATTTCACCGTTTTAAATAGATGCTTTGCTTTGTTTTTTCTCCTGATGTAGTCTCTCTGTACACCTTTTTATTTCAGATTTTTTTATGTTTATTTTTAGTCCTTTCAGTCTTGCTGCTTTTTAGCTTAAGACAAAAGCGTTTGCATGAAAAACGAGTGCTTTTTTTCTCCTTTTTTTTTTTTTTAATCAACCTGCTTTCGTGTATTTTTTTTACACTGAGTGGCAAATGTCTGCACATGTTTTTTGAAGGTGGCGATTACGAAACAGATGCCTGCCTGCATGCAAATCTCTGTAATCCCATTTGCACCCACCCACACTGGCATGGTGGCATCTGCTCACAGTGTGTGTGTGTGTGTGTGTGTGTGTGTGACGTTGTTTGTGTGTGACGTTGAGTGTGTGCTAACTGCGTGATGGTTGAGAGTGCCGATGAGTCTTTGGCCCTTGTGGAATGCATAGCCAACTGGCTCTAACCCCACACTTTGCAGGTTTGATGCATTTACGTGTGTGTGTGTGTGAGCCCCTTTCCGGAGGGCATTTGGCGGCTTTGCAGTGTGATGACTTCAGTGTTGCTTTGCGCACTAACCATACCTAACACCCTCCTGCCCCCCTGCCCCCCCCCCATCCCCCCCTTTTTAACCTGGCAGGGCGTTGCTCACGTCATGATTCAGTCTTTCCAGCTCTCATCCTGCACACTGTTCAACGCCCCCATGCAGGACGTAAGTGCCCACCCACTGCCCACCCACTGCCGCAGCTGCTGCTTAACGTAGCCTAGCAACAAGCACCTCTAACACCTCTCCACTTCTCTAGACCCTGCTTTCTACCTGCTCATGTGTGGCCATGTCAACGCAGACAGGGGAGCGAAGGACGGGGGGTGCTGGGCCTCAGACTCGGACTAAAGAGAAATAAATCTGGAAAACATACTTATAAATCAATCGATCAAGTACTCCTGTTGTGTGATGTTACCGAGAGCTGTCGGTAGGTGTGCAAACAAGAGAATCCGGGTCAACGTGAAATAGAATTTCAATGACGGCAGCTAATGTTAACTGCACAGGGGCACGGTAACCTTCTGATTTCATTTCATTTTCCTTTGCCCCCATCGGTTATTCATTTCCCTGTATAAAACCCATAAGATACCCCGGATAATGATGATAAGGGGATGACGGTTTACATGTGTTGACAAACCCTGCTTGCTATATAAAGAGATGTCTGCTATACCTGTAGACTGTGCATTAGGGGCTGTGTGTCGATACGTGATGTTGCCATGGTAACACCACCCTCTGGCCTTCAGGTGGCATGGGTTCAGTTTTGTTTTGCATAGAAGCATCTGATGTATACCTACCAAGCCAGTTGGAAAAGGGCTTCCTAGACCTCTGAGGGTTATCTATAGAGACACAGACCACACACACCTCCTCCCGCCCATGCACTTGTGTATCTGTGCCGTTTGTTTGCCTCAGTCTCCTTAGGTTTCCCAACAGAAGACGTACATGAAATGGCTCAGTGGGGAAGACCACGTGACCACGATGATTACATAGCTCACATATCCAGGACACAGACCATGTGAGGGCTTTCCACACACACACACAGAGATATTGGAGACTGGCCTACTTCTTTCGTGTTGTGTGTTTGTTGATTCCAGTGAAGTGTGAACACGGGTCATTTAGCAGCCCTGTCTCACCCACACTGATCTCCAGTTAGCACGCGCTAACCTGTCT
>JAGFZM010001281.1:228021-243443 GCA_017657215.1 Limnothrissa miodon
GTCTATGAGAGTGTGCTGAGTGTTTACGTCTATGAGAGTGTGCTGAGTGTTTACCCATAGCGATGAGGCCACAGAGGAGGCCCAGGGAGAGGAGGAAGAGAAGCAGCATCCCCAACAGCCACTTCCACCAGGAGCAGAATCCTAGCGCACCTCCGCCACTCTCCTCCTTATGGATCTCTGAACATAGGAGAAAAGAGGGGGAAGGGGAGGAAAGAGGAGGGGAGAGGAAAGAAGTGGAAAAGGGAGGACAGGAGAGATGGACAGGAGTAAGTCAGCTGCTTCTCAACATCTTCTCAACATTACCAGACAGTCATGGTCTATGTTAACACCATGTATTTTATGATGTGGGACTATATCCTGGGATTGTTATGATGCTATGTTCATCCTGAGTCAAATTAACATTGACTAATCATCATCCGAGAGACTGCAAATTTGAAACCTTGCATAACCTTAGGTTTCTTCCTCTGTGCTGTGAAATGCTACAAGACATTACTTGAATAATGTGCTGAATGAATAAAATAAAATTGAATTGAATTGTTAAACATTAACAAATTAGATGCTAATGTGTTTTATCTGTAAGATCACAATGTACAAAAATCCGTCACCATTTTTTTTCTCAAGCTACTGCTTTCACACAACTTATGTGGAAATAAGTTCTATAGTTCTGTTCAAAATCTTTCTGAAAAAAGGTGCAAAGGTGCAGAATTGAAGCTGTATAGAAGTACAAAACGACACTATGAAAATTGCTGCCACAGGAGACAAGGGAGAAAAAAACCCTCTCTTATCCAAAGCATCTTTTGACAGATAGAGCAATAAATCAGAGACATTGTGCAGAAGCTGCTTGAAACTGCACACCATGACAATTTACATTACTGCAATGTTTGGGAACGAGAGCTGACAGGTTCACAATGTGCCTATTAAACAACATTGCCAAGAGTTTAATGCATGAGCTTGGGCATTTATATTCAATTATGAATTTATGCACAGTGATTCAACAACAAAGAATGGACTCATCTGACTGTGAATGACACTAATTGCAATTAGGTGCAACTCTACCTGCATATGTGGCCTTGTCCTTAGTTGCTGTCTTTGAGAGGGAAACTAAAAAATAACAGAGACACAGAAGACTAAGAAATAAAATATAATTAGATGAAAAAAAATTGAAAAACTAAAAGTAAAAACTAATGTCAATGCGGGTTTAAAAACAGGCAGGTTTCTGGGTGAAAATGGGTGCAGTATGGGAACCCACTGCTTGTATCTGCCTTTGCAGTAACTGTTTCACTCATGCTGGACACTTTCATTTTGTCTTTCTTCAGGGAGTCTTCAGAGTATGAACCTACAGAGAAAACACACACACACACACACACACACACACACACACACATGCATACTAGTGAGAACATCCTCACAGCTCACGGTGAAAGTCATGTGAACTTGTTGCCTTTTGTGTGATATCACATACCAGTGCATGCAGCACTGTACACTAACACAAACTTGTAAATAATAAACATAAAGGAGTTGGGAATTCTTAAACAAATATCAGCACAGGTAGATACAAGCTGATAAGTCCGTTTAAATGCACACAGAAAGGGAGAGGGAATGAAACAGGAAAAAAAGAAGAGGGGAGGAGGATGATGGGGAATGAGTGATAGAGAAAATGTAGAGAGTGATACAGCAAATGAGAATGAAAAGAGAGAGAGAGAAAGTGAGAGAGAGAATAAAAAAGCTGGGATCCCTTCCAGACTGACCATTGGCGATGCCCGTGGTGGTAAAATGCTTGCCGCTGTCCTTGGACATGATCAGGCGTTCTGTCTCCTTCTTGACAGGCCCATTGTCCTTCTGCATCATCAGGAACTTGTAGTCTTTAGTGAAGACATCATCGCTCACCGTGGGACTACTGGGCACCACTGCCAAACCAAAGCACTCCACTTATCACACTAATTCAAATTCAGATACAAAGGACTGACCAAATATGTATGTTTTTTTATTTTTATAATATACATATTACTGTAGGTTAGGGCTTCACAACCCTCTAATATCTAATCAGATCATCTACATCCATGAGCTAAGCTGGTTTAGACATACAGCAGTAGTAAAGATTCACACTTCTTTATTGTCTGTGGGGAAAAGCTCAATTGTGCCCCATGATAAATCACCTGGTGCAATGGTTATGCCGGTGCTTCCAACATTCTTCTGAGCACCGTATGCTGCAAAACACAAATGACATGGCCACCAAATTGTATGGATTAAGCAGTGGCATTAGACTGTTTCAAGCCACTATGACTTTCATATGACAAAAAATAACAGATAAATATTAAACAATAGCTAATTAAAAAATGTCTGGGAATGTCAGGTTTACCTGAATATGCACTGAGGCCACTTGAAGCCATAACACCCCCAGTAGTGGTTGACAGGTTGTTCTGCATTCCATAGACTGTCGGATGAAAAGTAAGTAAGTCAGTATGTAAGTAAGTAAGGTATGTATTTTCTGCCGTTGAACTAATTCTAAATATTTAATACTTTTATAATAAATACATTTTGAAGAAAGGAGGTGACCTGCATTTCCAGCTGTGAGTCCAGCAGTCATGGCGGTGGAACTCAGGTTCATGTTGTTTTGTAAGCCAGAAACTACAAATTATAACAAAAGACAATTTTTTTAAAGGCATCCCCCCAAAAAATATAGATATATATTTTATCTGCTAAGCTCTCTAGTGGTTGCTGATTTTCTTTTTTTTAGCAACAAATTTTCTATTTCCATCAGGTGTTTCAGGTCCTTCAACTGTAACAACCACACAATCTTTTCTAGATGTGGCCAAGAGACACTTCATTCACCCCCTAATGAGCCTTTTCATAATCAAAGTGATTACAAAGCTGATAAACTGACCTAATAATAATTGTGTATGACAACAACACAAACATGGTATTACTTCTCTCTGCACTTCTAGGGTCTCTCAATTTCTTTAGTATCCTTTGAACACAAACGAACATGAGAAAATCACCGGGCGCCAACACCACAGCTAAATCCCCACTAGAGTTCAAGGCCATTGGGGATTTAGCAGTGGTTATGAGTACTCTACCTGTGCTGGCCTGCATGACGGCACTAGAAATCAGGTTCTTGGGGCTGGTCTGGTAGCTGTAGTTCCCCCCAGACATGTAGGTGGACTCGAGAGTAGAACTCTCGTACTGGACTGTGGGCCAATCAGACAGGTTTTTAACATGTATGGGCTATGCAAGTCCACATTGCACAAAGAGATTAGAGTATAATACAGTGCAGACGTGTCATGAATAATGATGGGTATCATCTGGATTATATCAATTCGAATACCAATACCGGTACTGATAATCAATACAACATCAAATACTGTAACAGAACAGTGTATCAGTGGACTGTAAATATAAACAAAAATCTCTCCCAGTATGTGTGTGTGTGTGTGTGTGTGTACATATGTGTGTCTTCTATACCTGTTTCAGAAATGCTGGCTTTTTTAGGGATGGGGAGCGTGTTTGTCGGGGAACGTGGGGGACTGATGCTCTCTGACCGGCCCTTGAGCAACCGCTTGACATCATCCAGCTCAGTCCCTACACACACACACACACACACACACACACACACACACACACAAATAAACACAAACAAACACACACACACACACACACACATACACAGGAAAAAAAACAAACAGAATGAAAGAAAGGAGAGAAGAGAGGAAAATAGACAGGAGAAATGTGTGTAGGTTGTCCTTTCCCCTTTCAAGTTTCAGTTTCATTTGTTAAACGGAATGTTCCACTCACATCTCTCAGAAGGAGAAGCACTTTGCAATCTTGCCCTGATCTCACTCTCTGGAAGAACAAAACATAATTCCATTTGTTAGTTTTGAAAGTCTGCAATTGAATGGCTTTATATATGAATGTGATTTTTTTTAAATGGATTTCTTTGCATGAATACATTACAGTGTAGCACTCAGTTAATTCATTTCAATTAAAATGAGTCATTTGATTTGATTGACTTTTTTCCTAGCATATCAATACAATTTCTAAATGTCAACTTACGCTATGATTTAGTAACAACAACATACCACATACCAAGATTGATTAAGTACATAATAAATAATTAAAAACTTCATTAAAAAAAACACTAAATATCTTCTCTCTATCTCTGTCTGTGAGTTAGTGTGTTTGTGTGTGTATGTGTGTGTGTGTGCGTGTAAGAGAGAGTGCGTACCTCTGGTCTGAGTTCGCCCTCTGGTGGCAGTGCTTGATGCAGCTGTGTAAACACAAGAGGCAATGGGGTTGACAGCAGGCCAAGCTGAGCGACATGCAGTATACTAAAGTTGAAAGATATACAGTGTGCTAAAGTTGAAGGTATACAATTACTAGAGTTGAGAGATATACAGTAAACTTCAGAGGAAATAAGTATACTGCAGTTGGGAGATAAACAATCTACAAAAGTTGAGAGGAATAAAGTATAATGAAGTTTCTGTTGTGAGAACAGAGTAGAAGGCTCAATAAAGTATGTAAATAAGGAGAGTGTGCTTTTTATTATGACACTCATTTGTTTTATTTTCACAACAAAAATGCACACAAAAAACACACACACTCACAAACACACACATGCTCCAACACACACATGCACACACACTTACAAACACACACACATACTCATAAACACACACCTGCTGACATGCCTGGCCCTGACATGCGTCTCACTATATATCAACGCTAACAATCAGAACGCCTACAACACACACGCACACACACACACACACACACACACACACACACACACGCCTCAGGATATGAAACACACCATATTCTTTCCTTGTGTACTCAGGGGACGAGTTCGCACTGGAGCTTCCTGCAAACGATAGGAAAGGGGAAAGACAAAAATGTTAGAAAAACACACACACACAGACAAAAGGAAATACACATATCTGCATGTTAAGCTGAGTGTTGACACTATCTTCCTCTTATCTGTCCACGCTAAGACACCCTGAAATGCTGCTTTCCTCCCCACCCAATCAAATGAGGACAGCAGAAAGTCTGTGTCTGACAGGGTTTTCCTCATCACTGCAAGGCCTTGAAGGACACTTGCTCTGGAAAGAACCTCGGATCCACGTTGTTTCAATCCTAGCTATTTTTAGAGTTCATTCTAATCATGAAAAAATTGAAGAAAAGCAATAATTCCATTATATCACATTATACATTATATTGTGTCCTATAAACAGTCAATGGGCTTAACTACTTACTGATTAGCTATGTTCTCTAGTAAATGACAATTTACTTTACTAGCATAAACCACAATAAACAAGTAAACAAACTCATGCATAATATTTACAAAAGTGAATGAAACTGACAGAAACAACTGAATTTGGAGGAAACTTATTTGCAAAATGAAAAGAACCCTCTCTCTGGAGTAGAGTTCAATTCAATTCAATTCAATTTTATTTGTATAGCGCATTTTTACAAAAGGTATGTCACAAAGCGCTTAACACAAGAGGCCCAATGAGCAACAGGCGCAAGGAAAAACTCCCTAGCAGCGTTTTTTGTTTTTACTTGTTATGGTAGAGGAAGAAACCTTGGGCAATTCTGACAGCAGATTCACGAACTCTGACTCACCTTCGTATTTCACCGCTTGCGTCGTCTTCTTGGTGGCAGGTGGCGAGTAGGCGGCCGAGGCCGACCCTTTCCTCCCGCTTACACCCATGGAGGAGGAGCTGTACTTGGTGACGGTCACAGAGCTAGACCCTCCAGCACCACCTCCCCCCCCACCAGCACCACCTCCTCCGCTGGCGCTCCCCAGTGAGCTCCCCACGGCGGTGCTGTACTTGGCCAGGCCTGACGAGCCCCCGCCAGAGGTGCTGTACTTGGTGAGCCTGCCGGTGGACATCCCGTCTCCCCCTCCACCTCCTACTGAGGAGGACATGGCTGAGGAACTGCTGCTGTACTTGGTGACGGTCGTGGAACTAGACTCTCCGCCTCCTCCCCCTCCTCCTCCGGCACTCATAGACGAAGAACCTCCTGAATTGGAGGTATATTTCGTGAGGATGGCTGAAGTAGAACTACCACCTCCTCCTTCTACAGCACTCACAGACGAAGAACCTCCTGACACAGAAGTATACTTGGTGACGGTGGAGCTAGAACTTTCTCCTCCTTCACCGTCTCTCTCTGCTCTGGTGCTCAAAGATGAACCTCCCAAAGAGGTGAATTTAGCCCCGCCAGTGGTGGAGCTAGAACTTTGTGTTTCTTCTCCACCTCCGCCGGATGCGGCGGTGGATGCAGACCCCTGCTGGGTGGAGGTGCTGCTGCTGCTGTACTTGGTGACGGTGACTGAGCTGGACCCTGCGGCTCCAGAAGACACAGCCAACTCTCCTCCACCTACAGCTCCACCTTCTACGATGGACAAGTAAGATGAGGTGCTGCTCGCTCCAGTGTTGAGGCCTTTGAGCAGGGCTGAGGATGAAGATGAGGATGATGAAGAGAAACCCGAGCCGCTGGTGGTGATGAATCGGGTGACGGAGGTGCCCCCCGAGGCAGAGGCGGAGGTGGAGGACGAACCCCCACCTGTCAAGAGCCCCTCCTCACTCTCTACTGAGAGACCACTGGAGGCTGGAGAAGGAAGAGAATAATGGAAGGTGTGTAACCTATTTTTAAACTTGTTTATTTAAACTTCAATGAACTAACCATGACTATTATTACACTAAGATCAATATTAAATTAATTACTATTATATTCTACTCACAATAGACTGTAAAAAAGACTAGTTTACTTCGAATGGTGTAAATGGTGTATCAAATAAATTAAGTAAATGTAACAAGTCTCATCCAAGTTCAACAGACTAGTTATATTTATTTGAAGTCATTTGAGGTAATGTTTCCACCAATGTGAGTGTTTCTTTTTCTTTAACCCTACATGGACAATTCTATTCACACAAAAAAAGCACTTCATGTTTGAACCAATAGCCATGCGTAACCTAACCAAACAAGCGTCAAGATCAAGCTGTTGGCTCATACGTTTGTGTGAATGTTGTCATCATGACTGTCAACTCGATTTGACATGTATTTGTTTGGCTTACAAGAAGAGCTGACATAGCCGCTGGTGTTGCCTCCGCTGCTCTGTGTGATCACTCGCTTCTCCACAAGCTTCCCTCCTCCACCTGAGGAGCTACTGGAGGAAACAACTCGAACAGAACTACTGGTGCCCTCTGGTGGAGAAAGTATAAGATGACAACAAGGGTTTACAGTGAGGGAGCACTTCAGTGTCTAAATGTATATATAATTGTGCCGTTTACTTATTTTTTTACATCATATGATGATTTAATAAAGTCAGTTATCTGAAGGTGTCTTGAGTGAAACCAACCAAGTCAAACTCACTTGGAGGTAAAGATGTCAGCCTGGTTGAAGTGGTTACGGTCTCAGTGATAACTAAAAAACAAAAGAGTTTATTTTAAACCATGTGGAATGAGAAAAACACACACTGTAAGAATCTGTACCCATTGCTTAGGCTGCTCAAAATTGAAATCAACACTGAAATCATGATGGTGGTGCCCTCTGTAACAAACTTCATCTTTCATAACCTTTTTTGGACAACACACTTTGCATAGCACACCATTTCAGCAAGGCTTGTCTCTAAATCCCTCTCTCTAACTCAGTCAAAACTTGGATATCTTGAAAGCCTTAATCTAAAACCACATGACTATTGTTGTTTTTGTGAATTTGAAAAGAATCAGACTTTGATAGGTCCTATGTTATCCACTGATAGACCTATGCACGAACACACATTTTTTGTAAAAAAGTATAAAACATATTGCAAATTGCATTTGCTGCATTTTCTTCATTACCTTTAAAGATAACCATACATTTACTAAAAAAACATTTTTTTATTAATACTTATAATTACTTTAATTACTTAGAAATACTATATGCATTTTTTGAACGAAGATTCATCAGTAACACTTAATAATAATAATAACTACTCCCTATAAAGCATTTATTAGACATTATTTAACACACTTGTTAATCATTAGCAAGCAGTCACCTCTTAAATATTTCTCTATTTATAGATGTATATGTCATGCTTCGTTTATGGTGAAGAAGTCCATCTAATACCTATTTGTTAGGTATGAGTTAACACTTTTTTGATCATTCATAAATGCTTATGTTTTCTCAGCTGTGATTGCATTGACTGCAATAGCGTTGTGCAAAATGCTAGATACATACAATGAGGTTGTGAAAAACTCTTCACCATAGAAAAAGCATTAAAATACACATCTATAAATGATTACATGATAAAAAAATCCTGAGAATTAGCTGATTACTGGTGATTAACAAATGTCATAAGTACAAGGTAAGCATTAAGATAATTATATACTATTTTAATTAATATATTCATTTTAACCACCTACTAATGATATATGAATGTATAATGCCCAATGATTGCTTAGGGGGTGGTTATTATAAAGTGTTAAAGATTCATCAAATAAAACACCTAATCCAAACCACAATCAGTGCAGATTTGTGATCTGTTTTTATTGTAAATGCATATAAATAGGTCAGACCATGCACAACGCTTTTTTTTCTTGTGTGCCATGGCACAGTCTCCATAGCCTGGTCACTTCGAGCTAGGGATCGATTTTGATGTGAGTACACAGATGCACCACGGACTGTGAACCGCTCAATTACTGCGTGAATGAGACCTAATGGCCTGGCACAGACACAGGCCCTAGAGAACATTTTAATATTATAATCAATGTTGAGGGATAAGGGTGGGGGTGGTACAGTAAACCACCCTTCCATTCAGTTAGTTTAAAGCCTAACATTTTTGAAGCTTAAAAAGCAATCTAATGATTCTGTAACTAAGAATCCCCCCACCCTTTTGGGCATTTTTGAATGGTTCAGGCTCACAGAGCGGATCTGGGAAAGACCAGATAAGGTTGGAGCTGTTGTTAATGCTGATCCCAGTACAGCACATGATGCCTTCCTTACTTTGAACACCAGCAGTGCTTAAGGGAACAAGGACATGCACAGCATAATGACAGACAGACAAAAGAAGATGGAAAGACAGACAAGAAGAGCCCCATAAAGATAATAGTATTAAAACGGAGACAAAAAAGGGAGGAAGGCTAAAATTCATTAGGTACACACCTAAAATTCGTGTCACTTTTTGTTAAAAACTAAAACTGCTAACTCAAAACCTAAAAACATTTCACACACTTTTCCATCATCACAACTTACCTCTGTCAGACCCTCCTGAGGCTCCATCCACGTTGATAATCTTAGTTGATGTTAAATTGTCCATTCCATGATAACTATTTTAAGACAAAACATGTATGTATCAATACATACATGCAAGCTATGCCATTAGAAAAAAAAGAACTTCTGTCAATCTCAGTAAAGGCTGAAAAATGCAGGTTGCTAAAATAGACCTACTGTAGGCTACCAAAGCAATAGTAAAGCGTGCATTTTTTGTGGCAATATCACAAAGTTATTCTTTATGAATACAAAGTGTGTCATGGTGTCAGATAATGCAGGGAGGGCATAACCTCACCTCAGTTACAGAATATTCTTTAGTCTCTGAATATGGCCCATACAAGTTTCAAGAAGATCTCATTTCATAGGTATCATTGTGCCCAGCACCAAACATCTTCACTTCAAAGTCTTTATATATAATTTAGTTTACCTTTCCAAAAATATCCTTAATCCATATCTGAATTGCAAAGGTTGAAAGGTTGAATCAGAGGAGCTTTTAACAGACTTGTACACCTGAGTCCCACAACTAATAATATCTATGGAAGAACTTGAACTTGAGAGTCCAAGATCAAAAAAGCTGCCAGTCAATCTGGTATGTTTGTTTTATTCTGGACGCTGAAAGTAGGCTACACTTTTTAATCTGAGGGTGGGGCTGCAATCAGGTGCATCAACCCGTAAATCAAGGTCATCATCATCATGAACAAGCTGGAACCTGGTTTTACAATAAAGCACGCTATACGTAGCTAGGCTACAGAGCCCATTACATTCGCACCATATTAAACCCTCACAAAAATCTCACATGGACTCGAACTCGATATGACGGCCACAATCATTCCGACTTACACAAAAAATGATAGTGACTAATCTATACATGTTAAAACCTGAGAATCAAGAGAATAACGTCTGTCAGTAATGTGAACCACTAACAAATAGCTGGGTTGTAATTTGTTACGCCACTTAAATGAAAATATTTTTTAAGATTTTAAGATTTAAGCTACAGTACCAAATTTAAAGGTCAAGTAGGCCTATGCCTAAATTGACTGATTTAAAAAGGTTTACATATTGCTGTTAGCACAAAACATAATTGCATTTCAAATCATCTTGCGCTCAGACAGCCAATATTTGCACAGTGCTTACCTTGTGTAGCCACTGTGAGAAAGGATGAGTCGATCACGTCAGAAATATCCTGATATTTATCAGCTATCGTGCTCGATTTTTTTGTTTCTCTGTGTCAGTACTCAGCCATGACTAATACTCCTACAGCGTTGAGCGTGCCTGAATGCATTACATGTTACTGACATGTCACATGTTTTAATGGGTAACAAGTTTGGACAAAGTGAGAGGAACGGGGAAAGTCTACTCCAGCCAATGACGCGTCTTAGTAGAGCCCAAGGACATGTCATTCAAAAGTCGGCTAGGCGAGAAAAACAACCAGTCCACAGATGTCAAACCATCTATTATAATAATAATTATTATTATAATTATTATAATTGTTATTATTAATATTATTATTGTTGTTGTTGTTGTTGTTCCTCTTCTTCTTCTTCTTCTTCTTGTTGTTGTTCTTGTTGTTGTTGTTGTTGTTCTTCTTCTTCTTCTTCTTATTATTATTATTATTATTATTATTATTATGGTAGCAGTGGTAGTAGTTGCTGCTGCTGTAACTGATTATGTGATAATAATGATCTTAGTGATGTCCTCTTTCCTATACATTCTCATGGGATCTTTTACTTGTACTTGTGTGTTCTGTATTTTGAAAAGAAATGAATAATCAACCTCTTGATTCAAATTTCTTTTGAATGTTTTGCACTAAAGTACAAAAGTAATGCCTTTTCACATTTTCTACCTCTTCCCCAGTTCTGAGGCTCTTTGTTTGTTTGTGTGTGTGTGTGTGTGTGTATGTGTGTGCGTGTGCTATGTAGAGTGGAATCATTCCTTTATTAAGCCTATAGGATAAATATAAAGGTAATTTCAGGACATTAGCCACTAGTCTCTTTCCCTGTCTTTCTCTCTTACTGACCATTTGGTGACTCCAGAAAGGGCATATGACCATCGGATTTCCAGTATATGGAAATTGTAGTGTCCTTACAAATTCCACACTGGCCTTTAAAATTCCTTTTTGGGGGACTACGGTAAACATCTGCACAAAACAAGATAGAGGAACATTAGCTGACCAAGGTTTTCTTCACACTGTGACAACAAACCACAGGTGTGTCCTTTAATGGGCACAGAAAAGTGACACACACATAAACCCCCTCTCCACCACTTCACACACACACACACACACACACACAGACACACAAGTTTTTCTCTGCATCACAATAGTACTCATTATGTCGTGCCAGTTATGCACACAAATAAAGTGAGATGGTTGAGGGTAGCTGGGATATATATTCATCATTATGTGAATACAAAAAAGTCATTGTTATCATTGCTATTTTAGCGAAGGTTAGCTAAATGCTACTTTACACCTGCAGTGATTCAGCCACAGTGGTTTGTTACTCCCCCACCAAACACATACACACACAACCCACTACCCCTAATTTGTTCTCCACCCCATCTCTCTCTCTCTCTCTCTCTCTCTCTGCCTCACCCTCTGTGCTGGCATGTAATATGGGGAGCCAGTGGAAGTCTAAAATGTTCAGGTGATATTGTTCTCTAGGGATTTAGGGAGAAGGAATTTAATTGGGGTGCTACAGTTAAAAGATATGCTCTGTGCACAGGCATGATTGACTGCACCACATGACGGAGATCTGCAAACCAAACACCAATAGGAGCCAATAGATGAACCCTATAGAGCAGGAGCCTTAGAGTGTGCAGAGTGTGTACAGCTAAGTTAAATCCTAATGCACCCTGCCCATAATCTTGAATGGCACACCCTAAATGGCTGTCATGAATCATAATAGTTTATTGAGGCCTTTGTGGGTGTAAGGCTTCAGGGCAGACATTGGGATTCTGTCCTAGTCACAGATGAATTTCTGATGAATTGAGAGCTCTCACTGTCCAGTCTTGCTCATTTATCCAACACCTGTTTCTCCAGTTGGGGATGAGTTCGCCAGTGTTTCTTAACGCATGGATGGTGCCTCAAGGGCTTGTAACATTTAATTTCAGACGCTTGGCCGAACAACAGTCTTGTTGTCATCCACATTCTTTTGTCATAAATTAGACCACAATGCTTTATTGATTGATTGAAGGACTGATTTACCTATCTGTATATGTTAAAAACAAACAGCAGTGACACCAGCCAAACACTGATGCACAAGGCAGTGGAGTGAGAGAGTACAAAATCTACAGAATATTATATTACAGTATATTATATTATATTCTTTAGTTCTAGTTGTGGTAGGGTTGATTCTGGGACGTGAGTTCCTTAATGCTAAGGCCCAGTCCTGGCTCTTCGGGTAGCGCAACGTGATACAAGATGGTTCAGTTTCAATTGACCTCGGGCAAAATACTGAGAGATATGAAAAAGTTGAAGGTACCCGCCCATAGCCAGGGGTATGAAATGTTAGGCTCAAGTTGAAGCAAGATGTGTTTTGACCCAGCTCTGATCTGTATCAGTTTTTAAAGGAAGAAAAAAATATAGAGTTCCTAGAGATTATCAAAAAATGTAGATATGTCCCTTACCTGTAGTTAAAAAATTTTGTACACCATTGTGAGTTTTAGTTCGCTTTGGAGGTCTGCTGCAACTTATTTCTTATTGCCCTGTATTAGACATGCTTTTTATGATTCATGTTTCATGGTATGTTGCCTTGAAGCAACATTGAATATTTGACCTTGTATAAAGAAAGTGGGGAATGTGCATCCCTGATATTCGTTTACACCACCCTATGGAAGATGCCACCAGAGGAAAATCGGGGACGGTCAAGTGATTTTTGACTTTGTTGAGGGGAGGGACAATTAAATTTTTTTAATCTAGAAGGGAGAATGAAATGTCAGTGAAATGTTTTATCCTTTGTTTGGTGCATATGTTTCCATGTAGCTGTAATTCACGGTCCCCCATTGCTAGCAGGTCTGATTTCACTACCCCTCCCCCCGATGCACCACCTGACCCTATACTCACAGTCACAGGTGAAGCTATTGGATCAATTAGCTGATTCGATTCAATTCAATTTTATTTGCATTGTGCATTTTACAAAAGGCATGTTGCTTAACAACAAAGAGCACCAATGAGCAACAGGGGCAAGGAAAAACTCCCTATCTCCGTTTTTTATTTTGTTATGGTAAAGGAAGAAACCTTGGGCAGTTCTGGCGGCTCAAAGGGCTAACCCAACTGCTTAGGGCAGGTTTTCAATCTCTCAGATTGTGATTAGTCCATGGTATTAATAGGTCATGACCATAGACCTTAGTAGAATTAGTAATAAAGGCACACATCATAAGAAAAGTGTGGTGTTAATGTTGCAACATTAATAGTCCCATTATAATCCAGGATATAGTCCCATATCATTAGGAGCAAGCCAGTCAAGCCAGCTGGAAACTGAATCAATCATGTCAGGCTCACTGTGGAGCAGGAGGCACCCTGCCCAGGAAGCCAGAGACGCAGAATCAGGCAGTGGAAGGCAGGGGTGACCCTCCGCTGGGTGGCAGAGGCATGGACCGTGGAGTGGGTTGTATATGCATATATTTAGGGGGAAAAAATAGCATGTTGCCCTGGGACAACATTGTACCGTATTGGAATCACTTGAGGCCATGCAAGGTATAATGGGACAGGATTCAAGTATATAGCATCTATAAGGAAAACATCTTGAATTAGAAATTATATTTGCCTTATACTTAAACTTTTAGATGCTATAAGGTTTAGATGTTGTATTTAGATGCTCTTCTATGAATGTTCATGCTTTAATGCAGTGGATGAACCCAGACTGCAAAAGCCGCAAAACATAGTGCTGGAACTGTTTGTAGACGAGAATGAGGATGTAGACGATTTTGTTAAAATGTCCCATTTTAAGATGGAAAAAAACCCCATTGCAATCATAATGCATACCATAGAGGGTTAAAAGTGTGAAAGTTGGGTCAGTACTTAGTTGCTTACCTGCAATGAGAACAAACTGTCATCACCTAAGAGTGATTAAAAAAGAATGTACAAATCAGAAGGGACATGCTCTGTTACCATGTGATGATGCTATAACAACCAGCAGCAGTGAAGGGAAGGTTTATGACAGCGAGCCAGCAGAATGATCATAAGGCAACAGGAAAAAATGTTATAAATACATACATACAGTACACACACACACACACACACACACAGAGTTATAGATAGATAGACAGACAGATAGATAGATAGAAGGCACGTTTAAATGAAAATCTGAAGCAGTTGAGTTGATTTCACTAATGCCAACTATGCTTTTTTCCTGCTGGCAGAAAAACAAATGTGTGATAGGCTTGGCTTGACAAAGATGAAAGTTGTGACAGAAACTGTCTGCTTATATTCAAATTCCAAGTCTAAAGCATGTTTAGGCAACACTGGCATGACTTTGTTTTTTCTCCCTGGAGCATTAAGGAGTCTTAAGAAACATAATGTGTATTTAACTCACTCAGATTCATGGCCTGTCAAAAACTGACTTTTTTGAGACAGTGCTACATCGCCACATTAACATCTGTGCCAAAGTGACACAAAGGCTACTTTTGATGGCGTCAGCAATAACAATAAACCAGAATACAAGAAAATGAAATTGGAAAGGGTTCAAATATGGACTAAAACAGCTTTGATACTGACTGGCTGTAGTACAGAACACAAAACTGTTGGGGGGAATATCCTTCAGTTCCCTATTGCACATTATTTAACCACTCAATAGATGGGTTTTCACTGAACATATTTGCTTTCATATTGACAATAACAAAAATTTGGCTGAAGAATAGACCAGAATAAGCCAATTTGTGTCCATGTCTGTTTTATGTTTCCATGTTTTTTTTTATGTTTCCATTAGGGGACTGATTCCCAGAGAAGGATTTCTAATTGTATTAGAATTAAATGCACATTAACAGGTTGAATGGAAAGGAATGACTAAGGTCCCCTCGAAGCATTCAGCCTTGAACTATTAAACACTGAACTGGCCTGAAATAACATCAAACTTGACTGAATTATGCTAGTTCTGTCTTTCAAGGCTTCTGGAGGATGTCGGCATTTCTGCACTGTACAGTATTTCAATTGCAGCTTCCTCTGCTAATTGTGAGTGT
>JAGFZM010001281.1:251217-283587 GCA_017657215.1 Limnothrissa miodon
GTGTGTGTGTGTGTGTGTGTGTGTGTGTGTGTGTGTGTGTTTCTTATGCCACCCACCATCCTTGTTTTTTTGTGTTATTGGCTACCAGGTGGACGGAGCTCTTTGGTGATGCCTCTGTGTGTTCCTGCTGTGACTCCACATGTCCCTCTTCTGAGCCCAGAGGTAAGTGAGTGAGTCATGAATATAGTGCCATTAAGTCAATTATTTTTATTTTTTCATTTTAGTCGTTTAGCTGGTGTGTGTCCTGTCTTGGTGTTTTCCAAAATGAAGGCTGTTGAAATGTAAAGCATATTTGGTTTAAACTAATGCAGTTCCTGAAATGCTGTTGCTGCTGTATTGCTTACTCTATAAAGCTTTAGCACTATTGTGCAGGATGCCATCAGGTGCTCACTGGATTGGATATATAAATATGGAGACATGACCTGAGCCAACACTAACATTTTGGCATATTTTTTGCACTCTTTCCCCCCCTCAGCCTCCAAGACCATGGTCTCTAGTGATGCATGGGAGGTGCCTGAGGATGCAGCCTCTTCTGAAGCACGCATTGAGAAGACTGCAGACATTCCAGACCTTGTCGAGACTGGTGTCTCCACCGATGGATTTGAAAAGTACTTGGATGGTTCCTCAAGTTCAGATTGAGGCAACTTGTGGAAACTAATAAAATTTATTTTATCTGTAATGTTTACTTCTGAAAATCCATGTACTTTACTTGGATCATTCACTTGTGTATTAATGGTTATCAGTAAAGTAAAACATGAAAAAGGATGAGGGCTAGGTGCACTTAGTATAGCCGTCTTACTTGGGTGTAATGCTGTAAAGTCGTGGTATATTGCTATAAATGTGGAAAACAAACAAAAAATTGTCTTAACACTGATCTTTATAATGCATCAGAACACACCAAAAATGTTGATGTCTCTTCAAATGACTGGTTTTATTATTTAATGTACAGTTATAAAAATAAGACTTTTTTTTGTTCAAAGGCACACCCGTAAAGGATGAATTTATGTCTTAAAACTAGGGTCAGGTGCTTTTATATTTAATTATTACATATCTCATCCCTACACATTATGAAGAGAGATTCACATAACTCAAGTGGTGGAGGCCTCACTGTCAGCCCAAAACTGGGCTTACTATTCAAAGTTCAGTTTCCAGTGTTTTCATCACCTTTTGAATTTTCATGTATTCCTGTATCAGCAAAGGCATATTTCTCAACATTTCCTCAAAGTGCTGCACTGTCCTGGTGTACAGCCGGCCATCATTCAAGACAGGCTGTAAAATATTAATTGGTTTTGACTGGTACACATTTGCTGGGAGCCCAAGCTCTTGTGGAATCAACGGGTTGCCAACGAGAGGGTGGCTGAGCCACCTCCTTTGGAAGCTCCTCTTAAGTAGGCCCAACATATCCCGTAACCGGTCGGCCAAGTACTCAGGCCCCCACTGGGATGATTGAAGGGCTTTATCCAGTAGCAGATGCAGCATAGCAGTCTTGAGGTGGTAGCTAGAGAGGCCACTCTTGCCTGTCAGCCCCACTTGCTTCTGGTTGAGGAAGGACAGGATCTGCAAGCAGCAGAGGTGGCAGGCATTTGGCGGAAGGCCTCTACCGAGGTACCTGAGAAGGTTTCTCTCGTAGCGGGCGAATGAGAGCAGCCACTGGTCTGGTGCCTCTGGTGTGATGACATTGTCGTCGTTCTTTCTCTTGTTTGGGGAAAGATGGGAGACTAGATAGACATCCGTGTCCTCAAACTTTACCACAGGTGTCATGTTGAAGTGAATCACTCTCCCTGACCGGAACCGGACATGCCATGCACCCCAAGACTCCCGACTCCAGAAGTGTAGCTCCAGCTCATACTTGTGTGACATCTGCTCCCAGGCTTTGTGTGCGGTGGATCTAAACCACCTGGCCACCTCGGTTCTTGACAGGTAAGGGGTGCTCTCACAGCACAGTGGGCCGTCAGTGGCATCTGTGACCGTTTTCTTTTCCTTCTCAATATGGGTGTGAAGAAGGCAGAGCATGTCACTGTCTTCATTGGCTTGACTGCATGGACATCCATTGGCTGTGCTTCGTCCACCTTTAAGCACCTTCACCTTCCCATAGCCTTGAATGTCAGACTCAGTGCCACCATTCTGGTCAGTTGTTGATAGCTGGGCCTGAAAGCTGTAGGGCTCTCGGGGTGAGACAGGCACCCAAAGGTCACATGTCAAGGTCCGTCCCGTGCACCAGGCCTCATAGAGGCTGCCAACCTCGAGGAAGTCTTCCATCTCCACATCAGCTTGCTCGTCGTCACTGGACATCTCTCGAATGGCAACAAGGAGGTCATCAACGAAGCCCTCCACAAACTCACACACCCTTTGCCTCTCGCAGGCTGGCACATGGACGTACCGGTTGTAGAAGCCAATCAGAGTTGCTTGATCTGGGACAGAGATCTCTGCTGAAACAGAGGGCATGGCCTCAGGATTGTGTTGTGATGCTTTGGGTATTTTCTGGTCCTCTGAGGTTCCTCTCAGGTGCCGCAGTAGAATGCAAATGAAGGTAAATAAGGAGTAAGCGTTGCACAGGTAGCACAAGTAATTGCTTTCAGTGGAAGCTGCAGGTTTATGTTTTGGCTTAGCTTGTGACCCCATCCACAAATCTGTATCTGAGAGATTTTCAGTGGGTGTCAATGTTTCACCATTTGGAGTCTCACTTTTACCCTCAAATCGATTTGAACCTATTTCCGGATCACTGAAGTCAGATAGAGATGCTTGTGCTTCCGTCTCTACCTCATGACTAAATATATTTTCAGACAGAATGGTTTCACCCAAATCTATCTCACCCTCCACTAGTTTTTCGATCTTTGTCTCCAAATCTAATTCTTCAGGGGAAAGACTTTGGGCATGTTTGGGTAAATCTGATTGTCCAGATTTTGCTTCCTGTTTTGAGGGAAGTTCCTCTCTTAAATCTGATAGCTCTTCATCCTTGTCGAAGTGTACCACATATTTTGGTTGAGGATATTCAATGTCCGGGGGTTCAGTGGTATTTATCTCTGTCTGTCCCTCTGTGGAATATTTCTCTTGCAAAGATGACTTCCTGAGTTCTTGTTCAGTCTGTGGTTCCTGTGGGTCTGAAATCTCAGTCTGCTTCAAATCCTGGTCCCCTGGTTGCAGCATTAAATGACTCTCCAGTCCCTCTGGGTTTTCCTTTGGCATCACAGCCTTGGCCTGCTCCTGCTCCAGCCTGGCCTGCTCTTGCTCCAGCTTGGCACGTTCCTGTTGCAACAGTCCCTCATGCCGCCTCATGCCAGTAACGATTCCATGGTCCTGGTCGAGAATGGGGGGCTGCTCCTTCGGGAAGAGCAGTCCGGACACCACCACAAACAGACGCACTAGAGTGCCCTGCATCCTCATAGGATCTTCTGCAAACACAGAACAATATAAATTGCCTGGCTACCAGGTGATGGCATGCACTCTTACTCAGTGATGATAGTCTTCATAATACACATTGCAGTGAGGTATTTACAGTGTATGGATATTATATAGTAAATCATGTTATGCAGTCTGTGTGCATCCTTATACAGTATTCCATGCAGGGGGATTTTACGAAATGATCAAAGCCAGAATCCAAGTACTGACATATGCCACTTTCATTTTCAAATTTCCAATCAGACAACCTGGTGCGAAAAGCACCCAAGTTTGAAAAAAAAGCTTGCAGTTTTAATGAGCATAAGACCTCGAGGCTGTACCATACTGTAGTGATATCTGATCATCTTGCAGTTGCAGAAGCTAACTATGTTGAAACAGAGGGCAAAGAAGAGAGGTTACATGACCTCAAATGTCTTTCAAAGACAAATACACATCATAGACAATGGAATTATCAGTGGAAGACATACACTTCATTCATTTACCGCTTAAACTCAAAGCATAGTTCCTGGTTCAACTATTGCAACTTCCTGCCATTGAACAACATTTTTTTTTCAGTTTTCTAATGTATGATTCATTTAAATTACTCACCTATTGCACCTGCACTGGACTTTAGCAAAAACGCATATTCAAAATTATGAACAAATAAAAGAACAAACTAGTGAAAGTTTGATATTCATGAACAGCCACACACCGCTGTCTCTCTCTCTCTCTCTTCCTGTTGAGGATGCAGGTTGTCACATTCAGGCTCACTCTGACAACACACTTCCTGACATGCACAAGAGTTGTTCTTTTTTTCGACCCAGAGGAAGCCACACAGACCTAATGTCAAAGCCAGCGTAGTGTGTGTAACTTGCTTAAGCTAAACTGGAATAGGATGCAGTCGGCCCCATTAGCTACCGCTACCACTAAGCATCTATATACAGACACAAAACACATAAAAAATATGACAAAAGTGGTACAACTGATTTGTTTCTGAAAATCATTTTAGACAGCCAGGGTCTCTCTCTCACTGAAAAGCGCAAAACATGGTAGCAGCCAGAGTGCTGGCACTATCCTGTCGAATAAGCAAGCTCTACCAAACCGCAAGACATAAACCTTATTTGTTTTTGTTTAATGTCCACAACACAGATATGCAGATACCACTCAGTCACAGATGTTTTTGTTTTTTGTTTTTTTGTGGTGTTGTTACATTATTTTTTCTTTTGAAAATACAGGATGTTTTCTTTATTTCTTTATAATAATAATAATCATCATCATCATCATCATAATTAAATGTGTTTGTTTATCAGGACATAAGTTAAAGGCATGCAGTGCTTTAAATATTTCATTTGAATGTGGTGAGGCAGTAGGTTTGCATAAATTCAGTCACTAAATGCTGTAGCCATGGTTACAGCTGGTATGTAAATAAGTTGTTCTGTTTTATCCCTCCAGGCAAAGGAGGAAACCTCTGTACCTGGCAGAGTAACAACAAAAATCACAGAAGGTCAATACATTAAAACAGTAAGTCGTATGGAGAGTTATATCACTACTGATGCATTTTTCCTTGTCTCTCTCTACAGTCCCCTGTTGGATTGTGTGTTTCATGTATGCATCTGTGTATGTTTGTGTGTGTGTGTGTGTGTGTGTGTATTTGGACAGGGAGTGGCAAAGTAATTGTGAATTTTTCAGGAGTGGCTCTGATGTTGCTGAATCATTATGGAAGGGTCTGGCTCCCCTCCTGCTGACAGTCAACATAGACCTATTCTCCCTACACCTGTCTTCCATCAAAGGTGACTAAACATCTACACCCGTACAACTACTCCTGTCTGCTGGAGTCTGATATATACAGTAAGTATATACACACTTTTTCCCTTGAATCCCAAAACAAATTAAATAGCACAGTTGAGTAAACCTGATCACATAGACAGCTACTGGTTCTGTAGAGGTGTGTTAGAGTGTTAGGATTTGGAGTTAATACCACATAGGTGTTTTTATACTACATAGTTCTACACTCTCCCTCCAGCAAAGTAATCATTTGTGAAATTTGTGTGACAAAAACTGACAAAAAAGCAATTTAATCGAATTTAACCCATCACTCCTGAGCTAAATGTTCCTGCAGATTTTTTGAAGTGAAATGGAAGTTGTGATTTGTCTTTCAAAACTAGCATGACAGCAGTTCTTTCTTAGAGTTTTTATTGGTCTTTCAGATCTCATCTTGACCTCCACAGCTGACACTCCCTGAAGTGCCATCTCTTTTACATTTATCACTGTGGAAACTATAAACTGACACTTCGCTATCTTTTTGTAGTCTTCCCCTGTATTGTGGGATTTGCACACAACTACTTAAAGAAACCCATGGTTGATGAGTGTCTACAGGTTTTTGTGCAAGGTTTGAAGACTGTTTGTAGAGCTTGACTCTTTGACTACTCTTTGAAGAATATTTGTAAAGCTTTAAAATTTGCACCAGTTGACATTTACAAATGACAGTTGTTTCATTGCATCTGACAGGAAAATGCCATATGTGATTATAAGAGTAGAGGATCATTCATTGTGTGATATGATACATCAATCAGAGAAAAGGAATATACACTATGTAATACAATATAATGAAGATATTAAGATTTTATCCAATATCCTAATAGTGAATGAAGATGGTGTATTTATGTTGCAGATGTAATCAAGATCCCAAGAGAATATTATTATTTTGTCAAGGATAAAATATTGTGTTGTGCACAGGTTTGGTGTGTGACACAGCAGGCCCAAACAGACAGCCGTGACCATGGATAAGTTCCGCATGATGTTCCAGTTCCTGCAGTCCAATCAGGAGTCGTTCATGAACGGAATCTGTGGTATCATGGCGCTGGCCGCCGCGCAGCTCTACTCGGCCTTTGAGTTCAGCTGCCCGTGCCTGCCTGAGTACAACTATGCCTATGGTGTGGGCGTGCTCCTGGTGCCCCCCATCTGGTTCTTCATGCTGGGCTTCGTGCTCAACAACAACGTGTCCATGCTGGCCGAGGAGTGGCGGCGGCCGCTGGGAAAGCGGGGCAAGGACCCCACCGTGTTGCGCTACATGTTCTGCTCTATCTCGCAGCGCTCGCTCATCGCGCCCATCGTCTGGATCTCTGTGACGCTTATGGACGGCAAGAGCTTCCTGTGCGCCTACTCGCTTAATCTGGACGGCCGTAACTTCGCTGGCCCAAACTTCTCCAAGACCTCTAACATGACTCAAGAGGACATGACGCGAATGTTGGCAAAGATACCCTGCAAGGACATCTATGACACTGGAGATGTTGTGTCGAGGGAAGGAGTGACTAGATACCTGCGATGTGTGTCACAGGTAGGCCCCTGTCCCCCTGTTTTTTAAATCCTGTCAACATTACATACAGATGAAATAAACATTACAAAAAAATATCTTTCATTATGTTAAAGTTCGCAACATGTACTACAAACATGCCACATATGAATGCCACATAGCTAGGTACTCCTGTAAATGGTAAATGAACTGTATTTCCATAGCGCTTTTCTGTTCCTATAAGCACTCAAAGTGCTATATAATGTAGGCCTCTCATTCACACAAAGTGCCAATGAGACACACTTTGATGGGGTGAGACGGAGCTGGGCTTGAACCTGAAACCTGGAAGATTGGGAAAATTGGGTCTCAATTTCAGCTGCAATATTTGGGCAGCAGGGTCAGAATTTGTCGTAATCAAATGCAGTGTTAGGGATAGTATAGTGTTAGGGATATTTTCTTGGCACACTTGGGGTTCTTTAGTAAAAAATTAGCATTTAAATGGCACAGCTTAGAGTATTGTTACTGCCCATGCCATTCCTTTATGACCACAGTGGACCCATCTTCTGATTACTACCTGCAGGATAATGCACCATGTCACAAAGCTCATATAATCTCATGCATCCTATCGTGTCCTGTCTCTGCCCTCAGGCTTTTGGCTGGATCTTCCTCCTCCTCATCACCCTCACAGCCTTCTTGGTGCGTGCCATCCGCCCCTGCTTTACGCAGGCCGCCTTCCTAAAGACCAAGTACTGGTCACACTACATTGACATCGAGCGCAAGATGTTCGACGAGACGTGCACGGAGCACGCCAAGAGTTTTGCCAAGGTGTGCATCCAGCAGTACTTTGAGAGCATCAGCGGTGACATGCGAAGTCTGCACGGGCACCGGCCACACCGAGATGACAGAGACGACGACAGCGACGACGAAGATAAGAAGCAGACGGACGAGGACAAGCTTCTGGGCATCAGGGCGCAGGATGACATGAATCGCGTGCTTTGGAACTGGCACACATGCAAACCGCCACTCAGCCTGCGGCGCAACGAGCCTGATGGGGACGCCAGCAATGAGCACGTCAATGGCGGCCTACACTATGTACAGATGAAGGAGATGGCAGAATACTACAGCACAGTCTGAAACCTCTGTGGAACCCTCTTCCTGAATGTATGGAACCTTTTTCCCAAGAGCGTGGAACCCTATACTTGTATTAGTAAAAGAAACACACTTAGAGTCAGTGGAACTGATCTGAGTGTGTTAAACTCTCCAATTTCAGTGTGTGAAAAACATTGCATGCTCCTACTCATTTCTGTGTAATAATTAAAATGTACTGTAGTTTTGTTTGTTTGCATGTAATGAAGAGAATTGGCATAATAAAAGCAGCATGCTTTCAATGTGCCATCAAATTATTGGGTGTTGGCTGCTGAACAATGACAAATATTCTTTTGGTCAAAGCTTGTCCAGTCTGTCTCTGCACTGTTGAAACCACAGAACAAAAGATCTTGGATCTTTACAATTTCTTATCAAAGCTACCACTCCTCTACCATCTGCTTACAACACATCAAAACATTTCTCTCATTCATGGAAACTGAGACTTATTCTAGGCCGCAACTGAAACTAATTTGCTTAATTCAGGCGCCCTTACTCTGACCCTTCCATATCTCTTGTAAATGTGGGGATCAAAACATTATCTGGCATTGTGTCATTTTCATGATGGCTCAGAGTCAGAGTCTACCCAGAGTCTATTTGCATACTACACTTGGGTAGTCTGTCCATCATGTAACACAGGAAAACAAGTAGCATGTTGCACCATTAAACGACTGAAGGAATTTTACATTATAACGTAGTTAAAATGAACAATTTTTAGGGCTTTGTTGTTTGCAATGGCTCTTAATTGCAAGTGGCAGAAACGTTGTGAAACGTCTGAGAAAACACACACACACACACACACACACAGTACACCCTATATTGTCCTGTTAGAACAAATTTTCCTGGTAGACAATCAACCATCTTTTTTTCCCCTGCACCATGTGACATCATGTCTACATACATTCACTGTGTTCGTCCGAAATAACAGTGCCCTCTTGTGGACGTCTAGTCACTCACAGCTGCAATGTAAACAATCTACCAGCAGAGGGCGTGAACAGGAAACAGGGAACGTCTAATGTAGTCCTGAGGTTGAAATGTCAAGGAATATTTTTCTTTCTTGATTGCTTTTAGATGGCCATCCCACATTTTAAAAATCATGAGAGGGTTGAAATGAAACGATATGGTTTACACAGAGACAAATTTATATGAAAGGATTCAGATGCAATTTCCAAAGTTCATTTGCGAGGAATTTACAGAAGTATATTTTAACACTATTTTAATTCACTTTATTATCAATCCAACTCAATGATTGGCTCTTGTTATTGACGCAATCTCTTATTCACTCGTAATTGATGCTTTCCAGTTATTCATGCGAGTAATTCAGTGGTGGAACTTTCTCTGGAAGCTGTCAGGTGCTGAAAATGGTGTGAAAAATGTGTGAAACCCCAAAAAAATTGTTAACACAATTGTAAATGCTTGGTATGTGTATCCCTGTTTAATACACCACCATTTGGAAAAATACATTAATTTTTCAACTTCCTTCAAGTGGCAATTTTCTAGGTTCATCAAAGTGTACTCTCCCCCCTGAATCCTGAACTATTAGGCCAGAATGAGAGTACAGTTGCATGTCATATTGGCCTAAAAATCACCTCACTTATTTTTGTGTTGGTCTTGGTGTGCTTTGCATTGACAGAAGAGTTAATTTATATTAGAAAATATTAAAAATAGCGAGATGAGCAAGATGTTAATTATGTAGCCCATTGTCTATGCTAGAGTTGAAAGCTCTGCTGTTAGACCCATAGAACGGCTGGATGAACTGATAGATAAAACTTGCTTGTTGAACTGGAGGGAAGAAAATCCATGTATTTCCCTTAATTGCAATAGTAATCAAGAAAAACTAAGAATTGGGGTAGAGGTGATTGGGATAGGAGTTAACTTGTGTGTTCTTTCATTTTTGTTACTGCAAAATAAATAGGCTACATGGACAATAAGACTACAGGGACACATTTTAGAAAGAAAAGGAGAATGTTTGAGGGAAATGAGAAACATGAAAGATGGTCACCTTGAGTTTTATTTCCTCAACTGTTTCATGTTTTCACGTTTACTGCTCATTTCTTTTATCTGAATAACTAATGTACCTATGGGCAGGAGAAACCTTACAGGTACACAGTGGTTGTGGTACCTGTAAGGTTTTGAACAGGGTTTTGAACAGGGGACTGTGTGGTGCTGCTGCAAGGTAAGAGTGTGTTTGGAGGGTGTGTGTGTGGGTTGGGTGCTAGGTGAAAAGATCTCTGCAGATGCTGTTTGCAAGACTATTGTGACTACTACCATAAGCCTTCTGTAGGTTAGTGATGTATGCATAAGTGTCTGAGAGAGAGAGACTGTATGGTGGCAGGATGTCTCTTTTTTTTCCAACCACAATCTCTGTGTTCTCACTCTTAGTTTGTGCTCCTGCACTTAGCACACATAGAAGACATGTTTATTTTTAGATCAAAAGCAGAGACAGAGAGAGAAAGAGAAAGGGAGAGTGAGTGAGTGAGCAAGCGAGAAAGAGAGAGAGAGAGAGAGAGAGAGAGAGAGAGAGAGAGAGAGAGAGAGAGAGAGGTTGTCTTACCAGTGGAAATTTTCCTTTTTGGTGTCAAAGTGTCAAAACAGGATTGTAGGTGTGTGTGGGGGTGTATGTGTTCTCAAGCAGATTTGTCACATTGTGATGTTGCCTCCATCTCTGCCTTCTCAATGCCCTCTGGTTTGTTTGTCAGTATGGCTGCAACCTCAGAAAGAGAAAGAGAGAGAGAGGGAGAGAGAGAAAGAGAGAGAGAGAGCAGGCCAAACTTACTTCTCCCTCACGTTGGCTGTCTACAGATGCCACAAGTCTGACAGTCTTCCTGTGAGGATGACTCTTCCTCCCCTGTGTGTGAGTGTGTGTAAGAGAGAGAGAGAGAGAGAGAGAGAGAAAGAGAGAGAGAGGGAGAGGGAGAGAGAGAGACTGTAGGACAGGGAAATACAGTTATAAGAGAGAGCCTGTTATTACTAAATACAGTAGGATATATTACACTAATACCTTATACATTGCAGCAGATAGGGGTGGGCAATATAGTCTAAAATTTATACGCAATGAGCCTATCACGGTATGGCGATATGACCCAAAATCTCTATCATTGGCCAAATGCATATTGCAAACGGTATTGCCCACCCCTAGCAGCAGATGGTTAAATGATTATTGCGTCAAGGCTTTCATTATGTTTCACGTTAATGAAGAATCATCATTAAATTAAGACAACAGGGAGAGGGGGATAGAGAGGGAGAACTGAAGGAAGACAGAAACCAGAATGACATATAGACAAATGGAGAGATAGAAAAGCGAGGGAGATCACAGCAGCGGCAGCAGCAGCAGGAGGGGAGGAGGGGGCGAGCTGTGAGTTGCGCGCAGGCAGGCAGCCTGATCACATGAGCACAGATCTGTTTACAAACTGAAGCCTAGAAGCCGGAGCCGAGTGTCGCTGGCAGTAGCCTGTGCGAGGGGTAGAGGGAGAGAGAGAGAAGGAGAGAGAGAGAGCAGCGACGTTGTCGACGAGACGAGAGCAAAAACAACAACAAAAACAACAGTGCCTCTCAGGGAACGGCGGCTAGCTGACAGCGTCCTCCCACAGGCCTGACGCAGAAGAGAAAAGGGGGGCACCTCCGGGGGCAAACGATGGAGCTAGCGGTCGGACGACATGAACGTGCCCTGCTGCCTCTTTGTCTGAGTCGTTTTATTATTTGACTGGGCGGAGGACGGAGGCAGCAGATGGTTTGAGGAGACGGAGAGAGGGGAGAAAAATCACACACACACATACACATAGAACACACACAAGCGCACACACGCACACGCACTCGCGCACGAGCCAGATACCAATCACAGCTTGAGTGCTGCTTTACTGCTATGTGTGCAGTCTTGTCCTTTGTTTCGTGATTTTGGCCGAGGCCCGTCCGTCTGCGCTGATCTGGGAATACCCCTGTCGTTGATCCAGCCATTTCAGAGCGTACAGCGGTGGCAGGAAAGCAGGCAGACTGAAGACGACAAGGGAAGAATAGACAGAAAGAGAGAAGGCTTGTCTTTTGTTGAGTGGGGGGCTGTGGAGAAGAACAAAGCAATGACTGTTTCCAGGCTATTGCACTGAATTCAGTTAGACTTGACACATTGTCATTGTGATCTGGCGTAGTCCTGCGCTGGATTCTGGCGAGATCGGACGTCCTTCGGGGTGAAGGCAAGCCATTTTTACCCTTTTCGTCTCGTCTTGACACTTGGTTTATACATAAACAAATAGCCTATGTCGATATCTTGTTGGCGTGTATCTTGTCTGCGCTCTCTTCTGTTATTGTTCCTGCAGCATCATTAACTTCTGTGGAGATTCAAGGACAAAAACCAAATACAGGAAAATAACAGACTCCGTTAACGTTTCCTGCTAGTCTTTCAGTCAAGCTACGGGATGCTAACATCACTGACAACAAGGAATCGCAAAACAAACCACAGAGAGAAGGATAAACAAATAAAATACAAACATTGTGAATCATAACGTGGCAAGGCATGTCAGAGGACGACTGAATACCTAAGGTCAAGACTCTGATTACTGTTGTCAGTGGATCTGTTTGAAGTGTTATAACTCCAGTTCAAAGCATTATTGACAACTGGGAGTTTTTTTTAATGAAAGAGCACCAGAGAGAGAAAGAACACAGAAACTGAAAGAACGCTTTGCTTTCTGGTGACAACGTCGCACTCTGGTCTGACATCAGAGGAGTTATTAGAAGACTTTTGTCACCCCCTCCCAGACCCCCACGCGCCACTATCATCCCCCACCAACACTACTACCTCCACTACATGCAGGCCTCCAACTGAAGCTGAATTTACAGTGGGAGACTCAAGTGTCGGATTTCATGCAACCATTCCAATGGTGTAACGGTAGGTGTCGTGTGAAATGTCTGCCACAGAGAGTCAAAAGTGTGTGTGTGTGTGTGTGGTGCGTGCTCGCGAAAAGACAGAACAGCCTCCACAGAGCATGACCGGGTCAGATGGGTTCTAAAGACAGGCCTTAGCCACACATCATGTGTGAGCGATATGTTGGTGAGTGTGTGTTTGTGGGTGAGTGAGTGATATGTAGGTGTGTGTGTGTGTGTTTGGGGGAGGGGGGTGTGAGCCAACACCAATGCCCATGTCAGTAATGTGTTGAAAAGAGTTGGGAGAACATGTTCCCTGTTCACTGTCTTGTCATGTCAAGCTTATTCGATTAGCCTTTATTATTTTCTTTATTCATTGTCTCCCAAGCTGTGACATCCGCCATACGAATAAGTTTTTCTCCGAGGCTTGAATTGCGCTGACGCCTCCAAAAAGGATAAAGCTGTCTTTCTTGACTTGGCAGAAGGCTCTTAATACCATCCTCCCCTCCTTTTAACCCCCTGCACCCAAAACTCCACCACCACCATCTTATAGTAACCACCTACCAAGTTTTAAACACACCTAAACCTACAACCCTCTTTCCATTAAAGTCCCTTAAGCCCTCATAATCTCCATGCTGTCAGAGGAGTTTGTAACCCACTCACTCACCTCAACCTTTTAAAGGGATGCCTAATTAGTCAGACCTTATAAGTGTCTGGCCTTATAAAAGGGACGTGGATGTTGGCATCAGCTATGTAAACATGATGTATAAACACCTAAAATGGGAAGAAAGGTTTCGAAATTTCTTTCACTTGTTAGAATTAGAATGCCTTTATTGTCACTGCATACACAACAAATTTCAAATCGCACTTTCAACACACAGTAACACAACACAATGAAAACATAGTCTTAACATGATAAAAAGCAGTGTGAGTAAATAAATACATGAATGAATAAATAAGGGGTTAGTACAACTGGAGAAATGTTGTCTGGGTCATGAGTTGCATGCATTGCATTGCATTAGGATAAAAACTGTTCAAGAGTCTGGAGGTACGACCCTTGAGGCATCTATATCGGCTCCCAGATGGCAGGAGGGTGAAAAGTTTGTGACCTGGGTGTGCACAGTCCTTGATTATGTTTTTGGCCCGCTGCAGGCACCTGGAGTGATATATGTCAGTGAGTGAAGGGAGGGGAGTGTGCATTATGTTTTGTGGTTGTTTCCTGATTCTAGTCAGTGCTTTTCTGTTTGCGGTGGTACTATTATCAAACCATACCAAGATGTTGTGAGATAACAGTGATAGTGACATCACCAACCTGCATTTAATCAAAGTCCAATTAAGATGCAGTAATCAAGCACAAAGTCACCATCAATAGCAACTAGGTTTTCTACCCTAATTTCTACCCACAAAGCATTGAGGCGTGAATTCATCTTACAAGCTCTTACCAGCCAGGGACACTTATTTGCTTATTTGTCTGTCATTAAAGTGTTCAATGTTACTCTACTTGGTTCCATTGACTTGCATAGGTAAGATACATTATGGATATTGTAGATCATTGTACCGATGTGTGTGTGTGTGTGTATTATTGTTATACTCCTTTGTGTGTGTGTGTGTGATTATTGTTCTGCTGTGTGTGTTTGTGTGTGTGTTTGATTGTTGTACTCATCTCTCTGTGTGAGTGTGTGTGAGGCCAGAGAGCAAACCTAAAAGTACTTTATTTTTTTCTGCAGTGTGTGTGAGAGAAAGCGAGAAACAGACAGACAGCTTTTTTTTCTGAATAGAATCTCCCCCACAACCAATGCTCTCACACCAGCTGCCTACCCCCCTCCACCCCCCTCATCTCTAAGTGCCAGATGGTGGCATGGCGGAAGTGTCGCCATGATCGTCCATGTTTGCTTTGTGCACGGCCAATTACCCAGGCTCCTCTTGGCACAGGGAAGGTGGGCCAAAAGCCAGGAGCACGCTGCGCTCTCCCCCTCGGCTCCCCCTCTTCTTTCATTTATCTCATTACATCTTTTCTATCACTCTTTTATACATTTGGTTTCATGTCACACATTTCACAGACATCTTTATTTCTTTTGCATTGTCCCTATTTGCCTTCGTGTTTCATGGCTTCATCACGGTGTCACAGTCTCAGCTCTCTGCTCAACCTCTCCCTGCCCAAATATTTACACATGGCTCTTATGATAGTCACTCTTGCATGCACAATGGGGGGATAGACAAGGAGAGAGAGAGAGAGAGAGAGAAAGCTAGAAAGAAAGAAAAAAGGAAGAGACATTAGAGTAGAGTGATAAGAGATAGTGGGAGCATATAGGCATAAGTGAGAAAGAGAAAGCTGAAATAGACATACACAGACAGATTGATCAATAAGTTGATTGATTGAATAATTGATTGATGCCCTTGGACTAAGATAGTTTAATGAATAAATACATTATGAGCAAAAGAGAAGGAACATGCCGACATACAGGTGGCTAGATGGATACAAAAACATTGATAAGACAGGCCTCCAGACAGACAGATAGACAGACACAGAGGTGGACAATGCCTTCGTTGTGTTTGTCATTTGGCCTGGTTCTTCAGATAGACACTCAGTCATGTATTTTCTTTTACTTCTAGACACAAGCAGGTAGAAGGGCACAAATTTCAGTTGACCTGTTTACTGTCATGTTCTGCTCTAAGATCAAAAGGAGTCAATTGTAAAAAGCAAACACTGCTGTAGAGGTTTTAAGGCCCCCATTTTTCATATACCCGTTTCAGCCACCAAATAGCCAACTTACTCCTGTTTTGATTGATTGAAGGTTGGATTGACTCTCTCTCTCTCTGTCTCTCTCTCAGGATGCCTCTGTGGTCTGGGACTACAGCGCTCGGACTGCGAGATGACCTCTGAGGACGTCTACCACCTGCCCCTCAACGTGTACGTCATCGTGCTGGGCATCGGCTTGTTCGTCTTCATGCTCAGTGTCATCTTCTGCTGCTACCTGTTCAGGTGAGAGAATGAGAGAGGCAGTCAGAGAGGGGCCACTGTATCCCTAAATAGCTAATGCATACAAACACACTCACTTACACAAACACACACACACACACACACACACAGTCTTTTGTATAAAAACAGAATGGTTGGATCAACATACCTAGAATATGTTTATTAGATCATGTGTGTTCACTGTGACACACATACACACATACAGTTACTTCCCCCCACGGGTGTAACATCATGGTTGACAGGTGCTTTTTCAAATCTAAAGCTAATTTGTCTCTGGACAAAGAGCCCCAGTCCTCCATAGCTGCCTTTTTCATGATGCCCTATCAGATCAAATATACTTATTTTCTTATTTTCTATTTTCTTTATTCATTGTCTCCCAAGCTGTGACATACGCCATACGAATAAGTTTTTCTCCGAGGCTTGAATTGCGCTGACGCCTCCAATTGTGCGTGTTTCTTCCAAGTCTGATTGCATTCTGCATGGAAAACTAGACAGAGTAAGAACTGACTCTGACTGATATGCATCATAAGAAGATTTTGATATTACTCACTGACAGGAAGGAGTGTATCAAGGTGTCATTTGACTTTCTCACACTAATCATGACTCAGTTTTACGTCAGCTGCATCACCATTATGTGCCAGTTTTGATCAGAATCAAAGCATAGGCCCCTTGACATACATGTCAGTGTACACAGTAGAGCAATTGAAGCATCGAGTTTCCTCATAGACAAGAAACCTTTCTTTCCCAGTGGGAAGATATTTTTAAATGGTTTTTTTTTTTTTTTTGTATTTTCAATTTCAATTCACATCACAGCATAATTTTGGCGAACAGGTTTTCATCTGTTTTTGCATAATATTTTTTGGCTAGAGAGCCAAAGTCACCAAAACTTTACTTAAAGTCTGAATCCAAGTATTGATAATACCTTATTATGTTTGACACAAGTTGACAGGGATTTAAAAGTAGTCATGCCAGCAAATATACAGTGTTATGATGTAGGCTAACATGTGATAACATGTGTCTCAGTGCCATCATAACTATATATTTTTAAAGTATTATAGCCACTTTTTTCAAAAATATTAAAGACCTTTTATAAAAGCGCTTATGATGTTTTATAGCTGCTGACTAAGTCGAGTGTTAACTGTGTTCACTCCTTAATGCTGCTCACTCGGTTCTGTAGGTTAAACAGCTAACTTTGGAACTAGTTCTCTGTTTAGAAGTGTGGGTCAAGTACATTTGACCCAAAAGCCTTTTCTTGTGTGTAAAAAGGGGTACTGAATGAAGTATTTATATTCAGCTGAGACGCAGGCTGCATTTAGAGAGACACCATGAATGTAAGATGTGGTTCTCTGTGGTCCTTGGTTGGCTGCCAGTGCTCACACAAGGGATCTGAAAGTGTGATTTGTTTTTTCTTTCTTTTTTTTGCCTTCCTTCTCCCCCCCCCCCCCCCCCCCTGTTCATGTAGGCTGAAACAGCAGAGTCCACGGGAGCAGTACAGCTACAATGAGGTACCATGTCCAAGTCTACCTTATACTTCTCTACTATGGGGGGAAGAGGGGAGGGGGTTTAGTGTGTACGTGTCCGGGTGGAGGTATAGGGTTTAGCCACACAGACACAGTCTATGCACACACACGTGTGTTTTTGCATGACTGTGTGTGTGTGTGTGTGTGTGTGTTTGCACTTACAGTATGTGTCCGTGTATGTGTGTGCGTATGTTATAAATATTACATCCATTTAACACTGGCTGTGGCCACGGAGCTGATGAAACTGAAGCTGGCCCCTCACGAGCGACCTTCAGGGCACATAGTAAATACAGCCATGATGGATGACACAGGCTGCTGCGCATTCAAAGCCCTTTTCTGAAGAGATACCACTGCATGAAAATGAGATCATGTTGGCACCAAGGGGTGGGAGGTGGGGGATGGACCATGTATAGAAAGGTGTGTAAAGGTGAGCTTAAACCTTAAGGGAAGACATTTTCGCGGCGCTGTGTCTGAATTTTCACCACCATCCGACATTCCATCGCGCCACCCTCACACGCACTTTCGTTTTGGACACACATTCTAGAACTTTATCTGTGGCTTCAGTGCCTGACCTCTTGACCTTTTCAAAATAACTATGTCAACGAGGCCTACATGTTTGAAATGAAATATCAAAGATCATATATCTCAAATGTAGATGGTGCTGAAGAACAGTTGTTTCTCTTCCCTAGGTTGTTCTGAAGGGGGCAGGGAAGAAACTGTCTTTGCTTGGAGTAAGTGTCAGTTTTCTTTTTTCATATTGATAAATGCATGACCAACTACTTTATATGTCTCATTTCCTTTCCCCTTCCTCTACTCTTGCCACAACCCCCCCCCCCCCCCCCCCAACCACACTCTCTCGTTCAGCCCACCCCCTACTCCCCATCTCCCCTCCTCTACTCTTGCTCCCCCCACCCCCTCAGCTCTTGCTTTCGCTGTCTGTCTCCATTTGCAAAGCCAAATTCAGATTCTGTTATACATGAATCTGAGTCAGGTCAAACCTCACCCTTCCCTCTCTCCCTCTCTTTTACTTTGCAGCAGCCTTGTGCAGTGTGTCTGGAGGAATTCAAGAGCAGAGACGAGCTTGGGGTGTGCCCATGCTCACACACCTTCCATAAGAAGTAAGTTATTAACTCACTGTCAAAGGGTAAATCCCAATCCCCACCTAGACCCTACCTCTCAACCCTTTAACTGACACGAATCTATACCAATTATGATTGAGGGGGGAGAGGGGCACTGGAATCAACCCTACCTCTTTCTCTCAACTTTTGTTCCTTTTCCCCCTTCCCACCATCTCTCCCTTAGTTCACTTTCCTCTCCCTCTTCGCTAAGCATGAGACATGAGTCCCCACCCTCAGTCCTCTCCCTGTGCCAGGCTTTCCTCAGCTGCAGCATTGACAGCCTGTCCTCCCCTCCCCCTCCCTGTTGGAGTTTTGGGGACGCGCTTGGCAGAGGATGTTCAGATAGCATTCCAGAGATCTGTTTTAACAAAGTTACTTAGCTGTGTTTTGCCATTGAGCAATCCTAATCAAATGTCTAAGGAGTCACACTCTGCTTTCCTCAGCTTGTTTGTTTATTTGTCACGTTTGTTTTTCTGCCTTTGTTCAGACAAAAGTAGTCATGGTCTAGCAAGTGGGTCTATTCTGGAAGCAGCCAGGTGGAAGGTTGTTGCAGTGACAATGTCCACATAACATCTAAAAAGGGGAACCAGGGGAAAACATTCTTGAAGTCATTTGAGTTTATTACGTTGTTACGGCAGCTTAATTTCTGTCAGCTGAGGTAAAGCACTCGGGATCTCTGGTCTTTTGTGCCAAATATAGAAAATGTGACGATGAGCAAGCTGAAAAAAAAAAAACCCTTATATGCTTAAAACTATGGTGGATTTTACAGTGTAGCTTGTCTGCTTTTGTAGCGCTATCCTATTGTGTGCAGGGTCAGTTTGAAAGACAACCATTGATTCCACTCCTAGGATTGAGTCTTGAGTGGTAGGTATTTCGATGTCATAGTCCGGCGTGATATGCTGTATAAGAACTGTAGAAGTACAGAACATCATAGGGCTGTAGAGTCTGATAATGTGAAATTTTACTTTTTTTTATAGTATAGTTAAATCTTAACAGGCAGATGGTATTCTATATTCTTTTTTGTGTATTACACAGTACAGTGCCATTGGAACAGTAATATCAGATATAGCAGAAGTTGTAGCAGTGATATTTAAAGTTTAGTGTTTATTGAGTGCTCCAAGGCTGGGGTTTGTGTCTCAGCTAATCTACCGAGGCTACGACTTAATGAATTGCCTGTCAAGTTGCATAATGTTAATGGCAGAGTGAGCGACCACCACACTAGCCTCACTGCTTTGGCAGCTATCAGAGGTCAAGCTCTGGTATGGCCAGTGTGTATGAGTGTGTGGGGCCGCTGGCCTGGCCTGTGTGTGGCGGATGTTCCGCGTGGCTGAGGGTTTTTCCATTCCAGTCGAGCCAGAGCTTAGCCATCTCCACACACCCCACCACCAGTTTCAACCAGCTGACGGAGGGGCAGTGGTCACGCGGGCTCCTGCATCCAGGGCAACTCCTCTAGCTTTTCTGAGAAGGCCTTAGCATTTTTTTGACAGCTATCTGATTGGACGCACTGTTCCGGTTGTGCAAAACCCGGCAAGCTATCGGGCCTGTTGGTTGTGACCACATTCCAGGTCAGATGCAGGTCACGGTACATGAGTGTTTCTCATTTGGTTGCTTATTTTTTGGCCTGAGGGCAAAATCAGATGATTTTTGTATATAGGGGTATTTGGAGCATAGTCATTTTCTCACAGTAACTGAAACTGTTTTCTATTTATTTATTTATTCTTCTCTGGCTCAAGCTCTTGCCTTAAATGACACCGGCAAAATGGAAAGGTTGACCAGAACAACACACTCAAAACATCCGCAAACACATCTCGTTATGGCACTTAACATTGATCCGCAATAAAAATGTATAATTCTAAAAAAGTAATTCCAATGAATGTCAGTGTTGTGCTGAGAGGAGGCTGTCCAGCTTGTGAGGTTGACGAACAGGGTGTTGGGTTAATGGATGCCTGTCGGATGTCTGTAGCATTGGCAAATGTCTCGCTGACTGATGGAATGTCGCTCCTCTTCAAACCGTCTCAGTTCGGCTCTTCATCCCCTATCTACCCTCCCCAATGACTTCCATTCTCTGAAACCTTTTTATTCATTTCTTTTTTTTTTGCTATTGAGTCATCATCATCTCATCCTCCACCCACACTGGATCTAGTCTTTGCTATTCTTTTTTCCTTTTACTTGTCTCCCCCCCCCCCACTCATTTTCACCCATCATCCAGTCTTCCTCTAATTGTCTGATTACGTGTCCTCATCTCTCCCCGCCTCCGTCAGGTGTCTGCTGAAGTGGCTCGAGATCCGTAGCGTCTGCCCCATGTGTAACAAGCCCATCCTGCGCCTGCAGGCCGATGAGACGCCCCCGCCGTCGCAGCAGCAGCAGCATCCACGGGGGGCCGAGGGTCCTCAAGACCCTGAGGAGGTGTGACAAGACCAACACCCCCAGCCCCCCGCCCCCTCCCCTTCCCTCCAGAACCTGAAACTAATACAAAAACAAAACTCGACCCAGCCTTGCGTTGGCAATAGTGAGCACGCACCAGACACACTACCAGGACTTTCCTTTGATTAAGTGCGCCCCCCGCGCCCCACCCCCACCCCGAGATCAAGGAGGGCTCAAAAGGGACACACAAGCGTGGTGGTGGACATTACTGGCACTAAGGTGGTTGCAGCAGAGCAGTGAATGGACCCTCATTGTTCGCGCCAACCTGGGTCTATTTGGTGTGGAAGGCACCGTGGATGAATATGGGGTAAAAAAATAGGGTAGAGGGGAGGGTTAGGGTGTAGAGAAAAGGGTAAAGTCTTCTGAAAATAAATGTGTGGGTTGGGAGGCGTTAGGGTGTGCTAACTACTCTACTCTAAATAAGTGTGTAAACACAAATTTAGCATGAGATTTTAATTAAAACTACGTAAAACACACACACACACACACACACACACACACACACACACACCAATTAGCACCACCAACACCACACACTTGTGCAGAAAAAAAAACAAAAAAAAAAACACACACACACACACCACCATATCCAGCGTTATCAGCCTCTCTCCTCACATGGATTAAGAAGTTGTGGTAAGTGGTAAGGGAACACCACACTGAAATGAAACAGCAACATCAAATATTATCTGCCTATAATAACCAGAGTTTCACTGTATGGTCTCACCAGCTACTACAAAGCCAAACAGTCATCAGTCTATGAAGAAGAAGAAAAAAAAACATTAGATTAAAAAAAAGTTAAAACAAATACAAACATGGGAAGCGAAAGGTAGACGTAGAACTTCCCTCTCTGTGAGTATGTATGGATAGGTGGCTTATGCAGCCCTAAATTGTCCTCTTCCTCTTCCAAGTTTTCATTTTGTATCGTTTGATGGTTTTAAAATAAAAGTGTAATGTTTTTGTGGGTCACTCACTTTCCCGTAGTGCAGAGTGCTCTTTGAGGAATGGTTGGGTCACAAAACAAAAAGCAAATAGTGTGTTTCCACTGACCACGACACCAGGGCTGCATTTACTGGTTTGTTTTCATTACAAAGACATTGAGATCTACTGCATCAATGTAGTATTTTTTTACATAAAGATAATGTGTCTTCATAAAGGCAAAGGGTTTGCATGAAGCATCATTTTCACATGTATTATAAAAATGTACTCTACACCACATCCTCCTACAGTACTCTTCTGTAGAAAGCTGCATTCATCCATTTCCACAACTCCATCCAACAGTCAAGCCATCAGTACAGGAAGATAAAACGCTTCATTGAGCTAACTGGTATTGCATGTATGCATTTGTCTGCCAGCATGAATGCAAGTAATTACCAATTCATAATATAGACAGTTTTGTGTGTTTGGGTTTGACCAGTCTCTCACAGAGAGAAAGAGAGAGAGATTGAGATTTAGGTGGCCTCTTCGGTTCCCTTGGCCTCCACATACTCCAGGGCCTTCTGCTTGACGGCCTGAACGCTCTTGGGGGTGCCATGGTTCTTCTCGTACTCCAGGAAGCGCTTAAAGAAGAACTTGATCCGTTTCACCGACACACTCAGGTGGATCACACGGTCAAACTGCTCCCTGTCATCAACACACATGGGCAAACGCACAAGTTAGTACAAACAGTCTAAAAATATAAATCCAACTGAATTAACCTGGAGTGATTCAAATCCAACCACTCCCAGCATGCACCTCTGTCATAGGCTATGAGCGCATTAGCTTGCTTTTGCAACAAGTTACCTCAATATGAGGTTGACCTTAGTCTTCATACCAAGCAGTCAAGTCTTTATTTGTATCATAATCGTACCGCCATTGCTGTACATGCTGTACATGCTGCATGCTGACCAATAGGGGGTCAGTAGTGGGTCTACCACAGCTTGTTCAGCCAGCGATTAACCAAAATAGACGCACAACCAGGGTTATTTCTTGTGATACAATTTCCATTTGGTACTCGTTGCTATGATGCTATCTGGCTGATAAGAGTCAAGTGACCTTAAATAGTTCTTGAGCAACCACTGTGTCAGAAAGAAAAAAGAAAGAGATAGAGAGATAAAATCATTGCACGATGGTGGTTTTAAGAGTTGTTCAACAACATTTTTGAGAAATGCCTCCCATCTGGCGATGTAAACACAGACATGGCTTCTTAGAAAGATTGTCGCTTTCCCGAAGCTACATGGGACACGGCTATGATGAGTGTGCGGCCAGAGAGACTCCAACAAGTGTCTTTCCCTCTTGGGACCAAAAAATAAAGCACGCACCATAAATACCTGAGACAATGTCCTTGAGCATAACTCAGGTGCCACTCTCTAGACGGGTACATGGCTGACATTAAATTTCAACCGTGTCCTTGACTGAGCCATTAGTTCGACACACTGGAGGGCTAGTTGTCTTTATTTTTTATTTATTTATTTTTTTTCAATTTTATTTATATAGCGCATTTTTTCAAAAAAGTCTTTAAAGTGCTCACTCGAGCAATTCTGACCGTATCGACTATGGCCCGTGCCAGCGGCCATTCATTAAAACGCCAGCTCGTCGGGATGGCAGGATATTGGTTATAAAACCAAGCGTCAGCAACCAGAAAGAATTGACCCAATTCATTCAACAAGTGTTAAAAACATAAATAAATAAAAATAATAGAGCAATACGATATGACATGGTCATGGATTTCCTATTGTGTTTTAGAAGTAGAGAACTGATGGGGGAAGGAATACTGGCCGAGGGAAGATTTCATAATTTGTTGTGGGTGCTGATTCCCCCCCCCCCCCTTAGTTTCTACACGTTTTAACAACTTTACTGAAATATAAGAGCAATGTGACACCTGTTTGGGAAAAATATGCACCTGTTTGAGGCATTTGATGTGAAATCTGAAATCTATGGACTCAACTGTAACATAAAAAAAAAAAAGTTTAAAGGCCCCACCAGCATGAAAAAGTTGCTTTTGTTCTAGGTTACAGACTTGGGCTACCATACCTCAATAGACTACATGTTTAAGTAGATAAACGTTCAAAGGAACAGGAAACTGACTTGATGCTCAAAACAATTTCTAAGATCATATCGCCACATCCTTTTTCTGACTGAAAATGGCTGCTCTTTACAGAGAAAAGGTTTCACATTCACCTACTAATCAAGATATCGGCGAATTCAATTTTCAATTCAATTTTATTTATATAGCGCATTTTTACAAAAGGCATGTCACAAAGCGCTTAACACAAGAGGCCCAATGAGCAACAGGGGCAAGGAAAAACTCCCTCGCAGCATTTTTTGTTTTTACTTGTTATATGTATCTTTATACCTATATGAATGTGATCTTTGGTTTTCATAAATGTTGAAATCTTCCAACCAACCAATCAACAACAACAAAAAACAATGACTGCTTACAATCCTGGAGTTTTAACAGTCCCCCTATCCTCTAAGACCGTATCTTCCTCACCAGAAGCCAGGCTAGCTTTAGCATTATCTTTGTGGTTGTTAGCATTCTCTGCCAGAGTTGCTCACCTTATTTCCTTCTGGCTGCCGTGCTTGATCATCAGGTCGATGAAGACTGACCAGACGTCAGTGCGCTTAGGGTAGCTGGTGAGGACCTTGTCAAACATGGCCTTGCCTCGCTCTTTATCGCCGTGCTGGAACTCCAGACGAGCAAATTTGGTTATCAAGTCCACATCTGAGGAGAGAACAGCACCCATTGCATGACAATATATTGTGCACAGGAGGTTAGGGCATTATTCTAATTCAATTCTAAAGAAGAACACTGCAATTCTGTGAAAACATGCAAGTCATGATGTTCTTGACGAACTTTAAAAACAAACTGAAATTTGATTTTTTATTGCCCTAAAAACTTAATTGCAGAACAGCATGACGACAGCCAAGAGTTTGCAGTATTTGTGATGTATCAGTTGACCGGTAGGCTACATTACACAATACATGAGAATGCAGAACGTTTATTATTTTTAAGGCAAGAGATCCCACAGAACCGTGTTGTCCCGTCATGAAAGATGTGCCCTACATCATAATGTCATTATCAGATTTAGTTTTGTTCAATTTGATTTCCTTAAAACAGCTTTAATCTGCTTCTTTTGAAGCGGTCTGACGGTCTGGATAGTTGAATTCTTGGTTCTTCAGCACAGCATATTTGGGCTTGTATGTATTTGTTGGTGTAAATGCATTTGTGTTTGTGTGAATTGTGTGTGACTGAGTGTGTGTTCTTACGCTCTTGGTTGGGCAGGCTATTCAGCGCCCTCTGCATTAGGGCGTGGGCGGCGTCGCTCTGGCCCTGGCGCACCAGGAAGGTACCGTAGCTGAACCACACGGCCTGCTCCTGCCTGAAGCGCTTCACCATGCCCTTGTACAGGTCTTCTGCTTCCTGGTCACACAGAAAAACACACACACACACACCAGTCAGTCACACACAGACCTCTGCCCTGAGCATCTCTTCCTCTAACACACACAGACAGACAGAATTCTGCACCCACAAACCTCACCACATACAGTATGACAACCTTAAGTAACACTGGACCACAAGCATCAGCTTAATGGATGAACCCGTTTATAATTGGTTAGCAATTGTTTTTGTTGACAATGAGGAGATGATTCCTCCCAGAATAATGGCATCAGAGTAAACGTATATGGGTATATGATGTAGAGCGCAGTGGGTTGCATAGTATGTGTGTGTGTGTGTGTGTTTTTGGGCCTCACCTTGATCTTGTTGGACTGTGTGTATATGTCAGCGAGGCGCTGGTGCACGGGCATGGGCTCGCAGTACTGCACGGCACGCTCAAACACCTTCTGCAGGCTCTCCTCTGAGCCATACATGTTCTCCAGATTCATCAACGCCACCCACACATTCAGCTTCTCCTGCTCCTCTCTGGGGACGTACGCAAACACACATTTTTTTATTATTGTTATTATTTTTTTTATTTGTGTATTTATGTACATGTAAATGTGTGTGTGGTGAGATTGCCCTCCATGAATATGTGTCTTCGACTGTGCTCTTTCCATTTCTCCATTTCCGTCCTCATTTTAGTTTTCCGTTTCCTATCTATCATCCCATCCAACATTAAAAAAGGCAGTGGGCACACGCGCACACACACACACGCACACACCTGAAAGAGATAGTCTTGAGGGCCCGCTCGGCCACGGCGCGCGCCTGTTGGATCTCGGTGGCCTGCAGGTGGAAGGCCATGTACTGCAGCCAGACCAGCGAGCTGTCGGGCGAGGCCAGCAGGAGGCGCTCAAACTCGTGTGCGCTCTGCGGCCGCTGCGACGGGTCCATCAGCTCCGACTCCTGCCGCCGCAGCTCGTCCTCCTCGCGCTTGGACGCCTCCTCCAGAGCCTTGCGCGTCCTCTTCTGAGACTGAGGGGGGGGGAAGAGGGAGAAACAAAGAAAGAGACAGAAAGGGAAGAGAAGAGGAGGAGAGAGATAGAGAAAGCAAGACATTACAATTATTAAATATTTCATATATCGAAAAACTACAGCCTTACAAGGATGACATTTTATATTTTTCATAAAAGATGTTGAGGAGAGATATCAATATCGTATTGTAACAGCACACTTGTTAGCATCATGCTCTTGCGTCATGAATGCGCGTGTGCGTAGAGAGGACTGCTGTGTGATGGTGCGTTTCTGCTCTACCTTCTTCTCCTCCGGCTGCCCCTCCTCCTCCTCCTCCTCCTCCTCGCTAGACTCAAGGTTTGGGTCGGCCGTTGCGGGGTGGAGGGAGCTGAGGGTGGCGTCCCAGGAGAAGCCCCCAGACACCTGCAGCCGTGTCGGGTCTGCGGCGCCACTCTTCGATGCTGGAACCTTCCACAGAGATGAATAAATACACTGATCAAAATGAATTCAATAAATAGATTTGCAAGCATTGTGGTGGATGAAAACAATACGTTTGTATGTGCACTGAAAATGTCTCTGGAAAGAAATTGGGAGAGAGGGGGGGTGGGGGCTCTGCACTCTAAACAAACCCAAATCAAATCCAGTTCAAATCCAAGTCAAGTGAGCATTAGTAACTCCAAGAATCCAAGTCCAGGAACAGAACTGTAACTGGGTCGTGGTATTGGTGATATAGGGAGTGGTGAGACGCAGGACAGGGCTTTATGTGCCGACTTACCGCCGCCGCCGCACTTGGACGGGATTCTGTGGCATCCTCTCTGAAGTAGACCTCCACCCCACTGTCTGTGTCCTCAGGGGTAGACGACGGCTTCTTCTTCTTCAGCTTCGGCTCCACTGGAGCGTCCTACAAGGCAGAAGAATGGCTCCAACATATTTACTGAGCTTTGGTGTTTTGTTGGTCTTTTGTTTTTGTTTGTTTTTTTTAACAGCTTTCACTCAAACAGTTGGGCAAGAATTTCTTTACTCACCTCCAGTTTCTCGGCTATCTTTCTCTTTAGCTTATTCTTCACACCTCTCCTGAGTGGGAGGTTGAGGTCCGCTGGGAGGAGGTCGTCCTTCCCAGTGTCATTTGGGAGAGTGGACAGCTCCACATGCTTGCTCTTACTGTCCACACTGACACACACAAGCACACAAAGTAGAAACCATTAAAAAGCTGTCTATTTGGTGCGTCACACACACCAGTGTGGAGTGGGGGGGGGGGGTTAAAACCTTAAAAGGGTGTAAAAATTACATTAGTTATCTAATCAACAGGTTTTCAAGGCTTACCTCCGAAAAGTTATTCAGCAGTAAATCATGTGACTCAATATTACAACAATAAAAGCACTGAATTACTTTTTTTTTCCTCTGTTGCCTTAAAAATGATTCATTTCCTGGTTGCATGTTTAGGTTGCATGTTTTGTGTTTTCTAAAGCCTCACCTCAGCACTTTGACTGTGATCAGCGTGTTTTGAGGGATGTGTGTGGAGTAGAGACTGTGATTGTTCGTATAGTAGGTGGTGGCCATTTTAAACTGCACTCGGCCAGTGATGGTCCTCGACAACCTGTTGCATCAAACAGACATGTTCATGTTACACAGTTTAAAAAAAAAACCTGCAGCTTGTTGAAAACAAACTTCAGCAGATCACAGCAGGGTCAGTTTCCCAAAACCTTATCACTGCACAATCACTTAGCACAATCACATAAAGTCAGGTGTATTTACTGCCATGAAATGTCCAACATGGTTCTGCTGCAGAACCTTCTAAAATGCAAACATTTCACCCAAACAATTACATTTTAAAGAGGGGCTCAACAACGTTCTGTTTTTCTACCTCACAAGCTCCCTCTAAAGACCGCTGTATTGCATTGAATTGCACTGCATTCTACTGGAGGCGGTCCGCGCTGCTGAACATTGCAAGTGCTGTAACTACCGCTATAGGCCACGGTGGCGCATTCTACACCGTTCGCTCGCCGTGTAATGACTCATTTTAGCATCCTAAACAGTATGAAACGGATTAATTAAATGAAAAATGTTGCATAGTGGGCCTTTAAATTGCATATTTTTTGTTGACACTTGCACTTTAACACTCATAAAACAAATTTCATGCATGCCCAAAAAGGTGTAAATTAAAACAATCAATGGCAGAAACGTAGATTCAGTCTACTAGGGGATAGTTACATGGTACTTCAGTAATAGTTTTATTAGCGCACAAACAGGGTGCATTCTCTGGAAACCTGGGCCAGGTTAGTAGGGCTTGTTAGAAGGTCTTTAAGCTCTCTTTGCATTATTACTTTATTGTGCAAAGATGGCGTCAATTCCCATATTTCCGAAAGGGTTTTGCCTTAGGGCCTAGGGCACTTTATTCGTGTCAGAAATGGTTTTCTCTATGGACACCGTCTTCATTTCAGAAACTGTATGTTCTTAGGGCCTGCCTCCAGTGTTTTTTTTCGACAAGTTCTTTATCACACTGGAATTGCAGATATTGGCCCATGACAAAAAAAAAAAAAAACCTCCAGGATTACCTGACGAAAATGCCGTTTTTGCCAACATTGTCTACATAGCCTTGAAGAACCTGGTCCTTCTTTAAACCTTCCAAGGAGAGCACCTCAGCGTCAGGGACTGGCAGATTCTTATCCGGGTCAGTCCTGCATAGCACCACAGCCAAAAACAGTGCATTATGGGAACTGATGTAGGCAATGACAACGAAGGTGATAGCTGACCAAAGTGGACAAAAGTGTAAATAAATGCCGTACCTTGACGGTCTGAGTGACACCCAATATTCATTTGTTTCGCTGCATTCAACAACGCAGCATCTAAAAAAGAAGCACACATTTCACATTAGTTAGGAAGCCAAGCATTCATTCAATCCCAATCACCACTCCTCTTCAACATCACATTGACCTGTGACCCCTACACTGAGTGGGCACCCACCTGACCAGCTGGTCCTCATTGTACGATTGCAAAGGGTCAGCCACGTAGCTGTCCGACAAATCTGTGATGGTCGCCTTGCCCTTAGCCGCAAATGGCAGCTTGAGCAACAGGCCCACGCGTGGCACCACCTTGTGCACCACTGCCATGACGATGTTCCCAGGAGACAGCGTGTGTGTCCCTGCAGAGGCGACAGTGTGACAAAACAGGAAGCGAGTCAGATTTTTGCTCCCCCCACCCTCTCAGCCTGCCCTCCACAACTCCCTCTCCCATGGGAGGAAGACTAGAAATCTGTGGTAATTTCTCATGGGGAAGTGAGAGGGAGGGAGACATGGAGGGAGTGAGAGAGATGAGGGAGGGAGGGAGAGATGAAGGGAGGCACACTCTGCACCCGGTAGAGAATGACTCAGCAGTTCTGGTAACCATGGCGCCTGTCTGCACTAACAGTTGGGATGGCGGGAAGCGTGTGGGTTCTCCGAGCATCCACCACAAATAAGCGTCTGGCTGTAACACTGGAGTGGGTGACGCTGTATGTGAAAGGGCTAAAAAGCTTCTTGGCTAACGCTGAACCTTATAGCGAGGCTTTCACCCCTGGTGTAAACAGAATAAGGCTGAGTGGGACGTGGTGGGTACGGCTGAATCCCAGAGAATCTTAGCCCCCAACCAACAGAACAAAAGTAGCCACGTTGCTTTTGTGTTTGCCTGATTCAGTAAAAGTTTGGGAAAGACACTGAAACGTGTACATGCCGCTTTCACATTCGCCTGATTCATTAGTTCAGGAGAGACATTGGGGTTCAGCAACATGGCGGGCCAGATGTTTATGTATATGCACATTTGCTTCCTGGTGGGTGTTTACATTCTGAGAACTACTGGGTCTTCTGCCAACCTCTGTTTGCTGGTGGGAAGCAAACACCACAACAACAAAAAAAGAAAAAAAAATTGAAGTAATGGATGTTTCTGCCTTCCTTGATGCAGATGACTAGGGTTTAGACCTTCTGTTCCCTGCCAAGCAGTCTACTTAACTAGAATGGCTCACCCCCATCAATAATGGCTACAACTGCTGAAAAGCTTTACAAATTGTAATATATATTTTTTATTTAAGCCTAACCACATTATAATAGATAAGATTATACTTTAAGAAACAAAGGCTATTCTCTTTATTCTAGACTGGTTTGTTTGCATGAGGAGAGGGCACTATACACAGCAAGAGAGCAATTCAAGACAAGACGATTTACTGGTGTTTGACGGCTTACGCAGTTAGCTGATGCCACAGCTCTCCATGACATTTGCACAAATTGTGCAATTTGAAAAAAAAAATATATATATATAAAATAATATATATATATATATATATATATATATATATATATATATATATATATATAAAATCCACAATGACTACTAAGGCACAAACATGTAAATATGAGATGAATAAGATCATTGTGATCCTGGTGGGATCAGTGTTAAACTAACAAATGCTAACTGGCTACAATGCATCTCTAGCAATAGCAACAATTTATTCATAGTTTGGCAACAGAATTGGCTAGCTGAAACTCCACTTCAACTTCAAGTGTCTAAACAAAACTTTGGCACTAAACCTGAATGTTAAAATAAGTCATAAAAAAACAGGTTCAGATAAATAGTTTGTTTACACCATTCAAATCTAATCCACATGTGACACTAAGAGACAGAGAGAATGACTTTGGAAAGGGCAGTGCGTACACGGACACTGATGCTATGATTGAGTGGCCTAGGTTTGTTATGTTTTGTATGTTATGGTCACAATGTATTCAGGGGGAAAACTGATCAAGGGAAGATACCTACGATTTAACACAAAAATAAAATCAGGCAGGATCTCATAGTGCATATGTGTGTGTGTGTGTGTACGTGTGTGTGGTGATGCATACCGATGAGGGAGAGGTGGAGGCGTTTGTACTTAGGAAGCACACACACCACCTTAGCCTTCAGGGCCTGGCCTGCCTTCACCAGATTATGTACATGCTTTTTCTTCTGGAGAGCCATGCCAAAAAAAACAGAACAAAATCAAAATCAGTTTAATGCCACCTTACTGTTTAAACTATGTCTAAAGTATGTGTCTGTGCTGCAGCAGCTCATGTTGAGGCAATTACAATTACAAAAATAACGTGATGAAAGACCACCAAAAGGGATCACAATTTTTTTAGGAGAACTCCAGCGTGAATCTTTCTATAACTGTGGTTGGGGGTCACTAAGTGCCGTCAGTTAGAAATGAGAAAATGTGACACTTTCTAGCCCAAATAGTGAACCATTAATTAACACCAAGTGAATGAACTCTTAGCATCATTTGCCTTGGGCCCATTCAGGCAACATTAGTTACTGGTTTGTTATTGGATTGTTAGTTACTTGATGCTACATGCATCACATCACATTTTTTCTTCTTTACTACAGTGTTCAGTGACCTTGAACAACAGGGCTAACTAATTCACACTGGATTTCTGCCTAAAAGAAACCTCCATTTCTGCATTTGGATGGTAAATAAATGTTGGTACACAAATGTAAATGCATTTGACCTATTACTGCATTAGTATCAGCACACATTACATGAACACCTGCAAAGTTATTAAACGTATTTAACATGAGGATTATTTGTGAGCTTGATTATGGTTGTCTATTTGTGGTTACCTTGATTTTGGTGCTCATGGCCAACATCTCCACGCGGCCCGTTATTTTTGGAGTGACGGCAACCTCCATACACTTGGCGGCTGAAAGATACTGGGAGTGCAAACCAAAGGTCACACAACTATTGAAAACACACACACACACACACACACACACAAAATGACGAGTAAAGTTGATGAGAGTTGATGAAAGTTTAGATGAGAGAGCACTGGTTCACCTTGGAGGCATAGCAGGTGATCTCCTGCCCTGGCTGAAGGTCACTAATGTTCATTCCCGTCTCCAGGGTTACGGGGTCCACCTCCTCCTTCACCTTCCTATCAAACGTGAGGAAAAGAGGCTTTATTTTCTAAAACGAGCCAGTCGATACAGCCAATCAGTCAATCGGCAAGCAGTGAACAAAGGGAATAAAATCATTATGTGCTCCACCGCCAACAGACCCCAGATTAATTAAAGATGCAAAGGGATGTGGAGAGTCTCTCACTATCAGTACGTCTACAAACACAGACACACACACACACAGACACCTTCCACTCACCTTGGAATCAGGGTGAGCATAGGCAGTGAGTAGACAAACCCGGGATGGGAAATGGGCAGGAACCTGCAGACAGGGAAAAACAGAGACGCGCGCACACACACACACACACACACACACACACACACACACACACACACAC
>JAGFZM010001281.1:286378-304936 GCA_017657215.1 Limnothrissa miodon
GAGAGAGAGAGAGAGAGAGAGAGAGAGAGAGAGAGAGAGAGAGAGAGGGGGAGAGGGGGAAAGGGAGAGGGAAAATGATGTGTGAGGAAAATGGATCATAAAAAAACAGAGGTTGTAAAAGGCAGCCAACAGAGGCATGGGGATGGGAAGGATTAGACTCAGAGGAGCGCTAGGAGAAGAACTAATGGTGTTGCCTCCACAGAAGCGCAAACGGCTCATTAGGCCCGCGACTCCCCAGCCTGCCTCTCCAGGGGAACGTTCTTGCGTACTTTATGCGTTTGCCTAGTCATAATTAGCACCTGAACGCACAAGCGTGCACACACACACACACACACACACGGTGACTCAACATGCCCCTGATTAACTTTGCCAAAAAGGGAAAAACAAATGAAACACTAAAAAAAAAGAAAAGAAAACCACAACCTGAGGCTTTTTTTTTTTGCGCTGTAGGTGTGAGAAAGGTGATTCATTCTCAGAAGAAGAATCCCAATATAAACCTTGAGATCTGAAAATTTCCACAACCCACAGACATTTTGCACAACCCACAGAAATTTTGCATTTTTAATATACCACTTACGAGACCGCAGTAACTAAGCCTAGCGGCCTGAGCTTCAGGATCACTGGAATATCCCCATCTTCACACACACTCCAAGTCCCATAGCAGATTCCCAGCAATCCTCCCTTGGATGACAACCACGGGTGTTTACAATTCTACCATGGAAAGCTACAAGTAAGCGGCGACGAGAACCGTTTCCTCCCCTGATGATCTGCTATGACGCTAATAGAACACGCCTTCTCTTTCTCTGCAGAGGTGTTTTCGTTCCTTTCGTCACTCCCTTCTTCACTCAGATGTTGTTTTCGTGATCGACTAAGACAACAGGCTTGCTCTGTGTCAACTTCTCTCCACAGGCCTCAGTCTCCTTCACTCCTTCCTGTTCTTTATCTCTGTATCCCTCGATTTCAGTCCTTCAATTTTCCGCTCCACAGACCTTGCTCTCTAGTTTCAGTCTTTTGGTCTCTCCTTTTCCTGCTTGTAGCATTATACTACAAAGTAGCACAGTATCATAAGTATTATTATACTTTCAATGTTATATACTTTCACACCCTGCCTTCCACTGCCTGATCCTGCATCTCTGGCTTCCTGGGCGGGCTTCCTTCAGCTCCACAGACCGCCCGGACATGACTGGTACAGCCTCCACCTGGCCCCTGGCTTGACTGCGCCTAATGACATGGGACTATATCCTGGGATTATAATGGGACTCCTATATCACTTAATTTATACCACAATTTTCTTATAATGTGTACCTAATGGAATAATGGTGGACTAATCACCATCTGAGAGACTGAAACCTGCCCTAGGCAGTTGGTCAAGCCCCTTGAGCCGTCGGAACTGCCCAAGGTTTCTTCCTTTACCATAACAAGTAAAAACAAAAAACGCTGCTAGGGAGTTTTTCCTTGCCACTGTTGCTCATTGGGCCTCTTTGTGTTAAGCGCTTGAGACATGCCTTTTGTAAAAATGCGCTATATAAATAAAATTGAATTTAATTTCAGCTTGCATCACTTCACCTTGAATCCTTTTTTATTAGTCCGTTCCTATATTCCAATGTTCCTTGTAATGCACTCTGGATTACAAATATGTATGAATACTAATGCACTGTATAAATAATAGTCTTTGACTTTTGTCTTCTTCCTTCTCCTCTTTGCCATCCACCTCTTACTATCTCATCTGACTACCAATAAATCGTATATGAAATGTCAGTGGGCAGGCCATTAGACTGACATGAGCGAACACCAATATTTTGGCAGTAATTATTGAGCCTGAGTAGCTCGTCGTTGGTTTGTCTCCACGTGCCTGTTTCAGTGCTAATTGAACCGGGTTGATAAGCGGTTGCCAAGGACCCCCCCCCCCCCCTCCCCCCTCAATCTCACTGTGACTCGCTCACTCACACTTTCTTTCCCCACTCAGTCACACACACACTCTCTCCCTCACCTCTTGCAATGATCATGTCTGTGGCGGTTCTCCTCTCATGCAGGCCGCGGGTCAGTCGCTTTTGCTCCTCTTCCTCGGAGCTGCTCAGCTCCGACGCCTTCAGGCTGACCAGGAAGCGCCTCTTCTCCTCGTCCAGGTTGGTCACCTTGGCACGCACCGTCTGACCCATCTGGAACACCTTCTCCGTGGACGTCAGGAAGTAGTCACTCATAGCCTGCGAGAGCATAGAGATAGAGAGCGTTTTAAGTGAAGATCGTTTAGAACAGAAGATAAGCATGTAATGAAACAGGATGCTATTTAGGAGACCAGAAATGTATCATAGATGTTAAGAATCTCCTTATGAATCATCCTTAAGCATCTCTGGTCATAATCCACTCTGTTTGATCAGTGTTCTACAGCACAACATTATCTCTCTGCAGTCCAAGACACCGTGAAGCACAATGATTTTAAAAGGTCTGCAAAACTGGTAAAAGGTCAATTTTAGAACATTTATTTTGCTTATGGCTCACTTCATTTGGATATATTGTGAAACAAACACCAACATTTCAACAACCAACCATGTACCTTAGCTTCATTTACACAATTCATTTTTCACGACATTAATACAAATAAAAGTCTTTGCACAGGACTTACAGCTTTGGGGGAAAGGCCATAGAGGCCGTGGGGGAACTCAACAAAGACGCCGTAGGGCATGACGTTCTTCACCCAGCCCATCAGCTCCAGGCCCACTTGCAGGTTGGAGAACTCTGTGGCGGCCGCTCCGCACTCCAGGCACGCCCTCAGCAGAGGCTTCTTAGTGAGGATCTGCAGGGAGCCGGATGGTGAAGGGAAACAAACATGGGGGCCCACAGACCCCAGACCAGTGTCGATCGACCAAAACAGACACAAAATGACACACACTAAAATGCTGGGTTGCTAGGGTGTGACCAAGTTGGTCACATGCCATCAATCGAAATTGGTGAGTCATTTATTTGGACTTAATGTCAACTGAAAGTTCTATGACGTTCTGTTTGAAGGCAAAGAGTCACTGGCTCACTGAGTGGCAACCCAGCGTGAGCGGGGGACGAGGTGAAAGGATACGATGTTCTTTTTGGTCTTGGACAGGCACGTGGCGTCAGAGACTGTGTCGCCCTCCTGCAGCGCCTCCCAGAGGAGCGAACAGTTGGAGGGGTGGTCAGAGAGGTGCACTGTGGGAAGGAGAGCGGGGTACTCCTCGGGAAGGATGGCCATGTTCAACCCATCCAGGGTCTTGCTGATGACGCGTGCCTCCACAGTCTGGTCGAAGGAGAGAGATAAGGGTGTTACACACTCTTTTGTTTTCTCTTACACACACACACGTACAGATGCAAAACCAACTCATCCATTACTACAAACATGGTCACATATATTTATCCTTATTTTTTTTAACACCACTGTTAACACCCTTTCTGATTTTAGGATGTCTTAGCCTAAACAAATTTGTGCTGCGAAAACAAATAGGGCGTCAGTAGGTGCTAAGTCAAGTTTAGTCCGACCAATCACTCCACTGTGTCCTGGCATAGATGCGGTGTAACACTAGCATATCAGACTACTCAGTGAGGATTCCACCCCTTGAGCTAGGATTAAACGGTACTGTGTGACCAGAGTTACTACACCTTTCCAATCTCGAAGGCGAAGACGGGTTTGTCGGCTTGCTCCTGGCAGTCAGGCGCCCCACCCATGGCAGCTTTGAAGGAGAGGAGCAGCTTCTCATTCTTCGGGTCACATTGAAGCACCTTGGCCTTCACCACCTGCACAGAAAGGAAGGATGGAAAAAGAGAAAGAGAGGGAGAGAGAATAAAGGGTTAGAGCAGAAGCTGACAAAGCAATAGGTCCAAAAGTGGAAAGAGTGAAAAATCCTTCCAGTTAAAATCCTACTTGAGCTAGAGATGAGAAGAGAAGACTTTGAGAAAGTCAAGTCAGGGAGTTAAGGAAGAGGGACAATTTTACAGAAAAAGAATAGAAATAGGAGGAGTGAAATAGTAATTCACAGGAGAGGGAAAGAGAGGCAGACACCTGGCCAACATAGAAGAGCTGCTTGGGGACCATCACGTATTCAGTGCTCAGCTCCTTCACGGGCACCAGGCCCTTTACGTCGCCATAGAAACGCACGATGCAGCCAAAGTCCCTGACGCAGACGACGAAGCCTTGTGCGATTCGGCCCACGTGGGCGTCGGCGTATGTGGCAAACACCGGCAGCGCAGAGTCCACCAGGGCCTTCTTCCTCGTCAGTATCAGCTTCCTGCCAGGAGCATCCACCGACAACACCTGTACCCGCGCACGCGCACACACACAGGCACAGACATGATAATCTATATTGGGATATAGATTACAACGATACTCATAACCAGTAACATAACACAGGTTAGGTTGGTACCAGACTCTCTCTCTCTCTCTCTCTCACACACACACACACACACACACGGGAAGGTGACCAATTATTTTTCTCGCACACTAAAACCAGGTATTCACTCACACACACATACACGTACAGAGAAATGACTCTGACTCACCCTGCACTTGACTTTGTCGCCCACGGTAAACAACTTCGCAGGGTTGCTGATGGGGACATCAGCCAGGTGAATGTTTGGGATGAAGCCTTTGATGTGCTCCGTCACCTTGACGACCAGGCCAACACGGGACAGGCTCAAGATGGTGGCCTGAAAGGACAAAATATCTCCTCAAAAGAAGAAGGGTGCCAAAAATCTAATTTATCTTGGAGAAAACTTTTCAGGGACTCATCCCACCCCCCCACCCCCAACACTACCCCCCTCTTATCACACAAACACAATTTTAATCAGACATTTTAAAATTGGCTAGCAAATGTAAACAGTGTTCAGTAAAAATCTAGATGCTAGTTTGTAGCAAACTCCCTGGCAATTGGCTAAAGACATCTCGTACTAGACGTCTCAATGTACCTGTACTATTAGGCCAGGTTTCAGGTCATGGTATCTGAAGAAGGGGGCCTCAATAGTGCACCTGGGAGAGAATGAGAGAGATTCAGACATCAAATTGGCAAAATCCAAATTAGCACCCATTACTTTGGGCAACTGTGTAAAGACTATGTTTAATTGCTCCAAGAACCAAAGTCATTGATATTTTGGCCACACACCCTCACAAAAAAAAAAAAAATATTTAACGTCATTGCTCCAAACACATATTATAAAGGCATCAATTCATCATGAATACTGAGCACTCACGCCACGCTGAAAAGACAGGCAAGTGTTTTCAAGTCAGGTGCTTTGAAGTAACACTGTTCTTCCATTTACTCTCAATGCCCATGACCGAGAAGAACACTGAAAACACTCTATTAGACAAACACACGCACACACACACTTGGCGCTCACCTGCGGAGGCTGACCAGGTGCAGCTGCTCCAGGGGGCAGTATTCAGTGATGCGGCAGGTGTGCTCAGATTGCGCCTGCAGTTGACCTGGATTAAATGGCTCTTTGGACTCCATCAGTTGGTTCTTCTGTAAATCAACATCAGCAACAACAACAGTATTCAGTTTGGCGAACACACGCACAAACACACACACACACACACACACACACACACACACACACGCCAATATTCAGGGGAATGAGAGACCAGAACAAACGCGACAAGTTCAGCAGTGATTCCGACCAAAGAGATCCTAATCATGCTGTAAAGATCAAACAAGGTGCTGCATTATTTGGACTGGGGACACACTGCAGAGGCCCACACAAGGCACAGCCAGTATTCCCACAGAGCATGCCTTAGGCACAGCCAATAATCTCACAGAGTACGCCTTACTAAGAGGTCAGGCAATCAAGGCATGCCCAGAAACAAACTATAAGCATACCATGCACTCTCATTCTCTCTCACTCATTTCAACTTCATTGGTGCTTTAATGGCATGACAAAATGGTGTATGCATTGCCAAAGCAATCATACAGAATCTGACAAATTAGACAGTCAGCAAACTTATATTCTCGATTAGGGTCAGATGATATTCCTTCTGCTTTGCTTTGTAGTTTTGTTTCTCCAATAATCCAAATAGTTTTCTTTTGCTTTTTTGGTCATTATATTGACACCAAGTTGTGTTTTCAAACAGTACTGATTTGAGCATGCTGTGCATTCGTATTTGAGTTGGTGAGCTTCAGCGCTATAGGCTAGATTGTGATTAAAGATTTGTGCTATAAAATTTTGATTTAATGGCGCATACTGCTCTACAGGCTTTTTAACTGTATTCTTTGCCATGAAGAAACTTCCTGATGCAGTAATGGCCAGATGGAAGTAGATATGCTGCATTGTGTGCTCTAGGGCGGTGCCACCTAGAGTCAACATGTAAACATGAACACACTCACTCTCTCTCTCTTTCGCTCGCTCAATCTCTCTCTACTCACATGAGAAAACGCCCGAGTGCCGTCGGGAAGCTCTAAGATGGCTCCCGAGAAGAAATGCACGGCCGTCACCTTGCAGCCCTGTATCACCTCCCCCAAGCGCTCTCTCTGCACACAATCAAGCATGGCGCCGCCCGGTGGCAAGAGATGGCTACGCAGGGACAGGCCCACCTTCCGCACGGAGGGCTCCACGTACAGCACCCGTGCCATGACCTGCACAGGGTGAAGAGTGTTCCAGGATTAACTCACTAGCTCAAAACCTCTAGATTAACTGCCTCTAAATGTTCTCAAAGTGATCAGTTATCCTTTCTGCGCTCACTTCTTGTCCAGTGCTGTAGGAGGAGCCCTTGTCCGGATTGATGTGCATGAAGTCCACCTGGCCAGAGAACTGGGAAAGGAACTCCAGGATGAGTCCATGAGCAGTCACCTGCAGGAGTGAAAAGAGGAAAACCAACCAGAGTTACCCACAACAATAAATAAGAAAAAAAACTAAATGAGTGCTGTGGATAAAACACATTGACATGTTCTCATCAATCACTCACCTTCTTGACCTTGGCACTGACAAGCAGGCCGGGAGTCAGGTTGCTCAGGGTCCAGCCGTGCGTGGTGTCGGCCACAGCTGCGGAGACGGCGGCAGGGTCCACAGAAAGACGCACCAGGCGTCCCTCGCTCTTCACCTCCTCCAGCAGACACTCAACGTACTGCCCAAGCTTTAGCTCTAAAGGTGGGTCGGGAAAGCAGGGTGTGGGTGGGGGGCAAGAGTTGTTTATTAGGCTCTGAAACTGAGTGATTTAAAATAAGATTGTAAAAGCTTTACTTTGAGGTCAAAGTCAATATTTATTGTCAATTTCATCTAGACATACAAAGTAATCAAAATGATGTTTCTTACTATCCCATGCATTGACAGTAAAGTGCATAGGCACAACGGAAAAAACATGTCTTAACATGAAAAGGTAAAGTGGAAGTGGGTCATGCGCGTTTGACATTTTTCTTATATTGTACTGCTTTTTTATCAATGTAAAGCCTTATAAAGTACAATTTCTACTCCATCACATGTTCTGCTCGAATTAGGACCTTTTCACTTCCACTTTTACCACAGTTATACTAATCTAAGTAAGGACTCGGATCATTCAGATTTGTGTCACATGAAAGTAAGAGTTATGCTACCTTGTTTTGAGGCTTTTGCTGAAGGTTTGGGAAGAAAGGCTTTTGTCTCAGTGAGGCCAATATCAATGAGATACCCATGATCCTCAATGCTCTCCACACACCCACTGATGGTCTATATTACACAAATAATGCGTTTTCAACATAGAAAACAATCATATTTACAAAACAAAATGGAAGATTTTTATATGAATCTAGTATAAGTTAGATGCGTGGCAACATAAAGAACATCATTAATAAGGCTTTAATTAAACGGTATACATGGTGTGACAGAATTGAAAGACAGCAAATAAATTAAGAACACTAAACAGACCAGATTCTAGCAGACATCTGAATCCCTGCCATTTAAGAATCCATACCCGATTGGAGACAAGACAAATCGCTGCTTTAGGCATACACGCCTACTTACCATGCCTGCCTTCAGGGAGACTGAACTGAAGGCTTTGTTGACTTCCTTGGGATTAACAGACACTTTGACGCTAGCAACGCCACCTTTGGATTCCAAAACAGAGGACACAATGCATCTGATCACACAGCCAGGACTGAAGAGATGAGGGAGAGCAGCAAAATCCTGGAGACATACATACAAACAAACATCTAAAACAACTCTAATCAAAAATGCACTCACATTTTGAACAAGACCTCACTAAATAGATTAGATCACCAAGATGCTTACACTGGGTCAAAAAATCAATATAAACAACAATAAATACACAATAATTGTTCTTTTCCCCTTACATCCACGTTTTCTCCACTATCCAGCTTGTCAATGAGCAACTTGTTGTAGGATTCACAGATGTTGGTGACTGGCATGTATCCTGTAAGGCCATTGGGAAGTCCAACCACAATCTCAAAGTCGTTTACTTCCTTGACGCAACCGAGCACTAAGGTGCCCACTTTCAGATTCTGTGGAAATCCATAGATTAATGTCACATGGGCACACCAAACAGTGCTTGCAATGCAGTAGCAAGGCATCCATTAAAAGTCAAACACACTAACTTTTAAATGCAGGATGTCCAATCTAGATGTAGAATTGAGCTTCAGGGAGCCGTCGTTCTTCTTTGCTTTCTTAGCATTTTGCTCCTCGTCCTGCTGGTTTGTGTACTTCCTTTTTTTCTTAACCTCAGGGGCAGTTGTCTAAAAAAAATTATATCACCATCATCTCCAGTAGACCCTTTTATTAAAAGTAGGCCAAAAATATTACAACACAAAGACGGCTACTCCCATGGAATAGTGTATAAGGAATTAAAGTGTAACGTATTCCAAATTCTACTATGCATTGTGTGATTTTACAGGGTATGTAATGGTTGGGATACTACTTGTTATACTGCATATTTCTGTTGATTCAACCGACCATAATACGGTCGTTCAACTCAGCAGTGACTTACCTCAAAGAGATTGTCCACGTCCACATGGGCTTTCTCAACCTTGCTCTCCGGCTTGATTTTCACTGTACCACCACGAGGAAAATCCTCCTCTATTGTGGCCATTTTAGAGTGACCAAAACTGGACAGAACACTGAATAGTAATAGATGTTTAACAAATAACTTAATGTGAGAACTTGTGTGAATATGAATCTGTTGCATGTTAAAAGTGTTGTGTATATAAAGCAATGTAATAATAAAAAAAAAAACATTTTACTTTCATTTTTTTTTCAAGAAATAAAGAAATTAACAGCACAGCGACTAGTGCAAACAATTCAATAAAAGTAATTTTGACAAATAGCCAACTGTCTCTCAAAGTGTGTGCAAAAATCTGTAGGGTTCTTCTCGGCCATCTTCTTCAATAGCCTAAGGCTTACAAGCCTACTTTTGTCTGTGACATTTGTAATATGTTTCAAGTGCTGAAATAAATAATTTATAGATTGCTATGAAAACCGAAAATGCTCTTTGAAATAATCAAGAAATACGCAGTCTTTAGTCTGGCTTGAAGCAGCCGTTAGACGAACTACTGATTAGATGTGACTTTTTAATCATATAATAAACAACGAAAAGTCGTGCATGCAAGTTCACACCAATTGCTACCAATACCAAATGTAGAAAACTACCAAGCATGCAGGATCACACAATAGTTTTCTGCATAGAGATAATTATGTTTTTAATAAAATACAACATCCACCGCGTGATGTTAACACTGATTACACGGATTCACGGTAACCCTTACACGTGGGTACATTCAATGTGTCTTCATGACTATTTTGCACACTTTAACACCGGTATCATTAACAACGACTACGTTCAACCAGTTTATAACGTTTTGGTCGGCAGTACTTACCCAAAAGATAAATTATGTTTTACTGATATTTCTTAGACATAAATATCCTGTGTTCACTTTCACGTGTTCGACAACAACTGCGACCCGGAACTAGAAATTTAATGGACGGAAACGGAAAAAGGGTGCCTACATCACAATATAGGAACCAATGAAATGTGACAGCTTGATGATAGATTTGCCATTTTAACGAATAGTGTACTATGTCTTCAGGATTGACGTGCAATCAATCCACTGTACGAAGACCTTTTACTAAACTGTACAAAGACTATAATGGAGGCGGGATTTCCAGAGCAAGCCATTTTCGGCCTCAACTGAAGGACATCAGTTCCTCCTAAAGACAGGGTCGTGTGTAGAGGGTATGTCTCTTCACTGGTTCAATGATTGCTGTTTGTGTTTTGTGTTCGCTGTCTTTAATGTTGTGTGACTCTGTTGCATTGCTGTTTAAATTCCCAATTGGTTTGATTGAAAAGAACGTTAGCAATTGTCGGTTTGCCACTTAGCTGCTATGCTAACCACATAGCAAACGAAGCTAGATAGCTAACTAGCAAGCCACTACCATTGCATGCTTATTGCTTGCAGTGACTTGCTTGTACCGTTTTAGCCAAATAATTTGACTTTGACATGCTTTAAAATAATGTTACACATTGTGCTAAATGCATGCATTTTGTTGGTACGTCTTTTGGTCAACCGTTTGCAGCTAGCAATAATTCTACCACACGTCAATTCAGCACCATCATTAGTTTACGTAATTTAAAGTAACGCCGGAATACTATTGCATTTAAGTCCATATTTTCTTTCCCCAGGATCACATAATACAAACATGGGCGGTCACGATGCAGGAACGCAGCACCAGTTTACTGGCATTGCCAAGTACTTCAACGCATACACCATCACAGGCAGGAGGAACGTAAGTTAACATTCAACATTGGGGCAACGTGGCAGGGGTCAAGTTTTACTCAGTAGTGTAAAGGTGACTGTTGACAATTTTTAAAAGTAATACTAGATTAAAAGCTGTGTGACTGAGTGTGTTGCCCATTTCTGCTGTCCTATTTAGTGTGTACTGGCCACATATGCAAGCATAGCGGCAATTGTCCTCTTCTTCAAGCTTAAGCCCAAGAAAGAGAAGGCCATCAAGTCAAGCTAATTTAATGTAAGTGTATGGACTTGCTTATTAAACTCTTAAATACCAAGTGAAAATTGAATTCTATATTGGTCAGTAATATTCATTCAACCACTGTAAACTTTTCTTTTAGGATGTGTTTGCTCCGTTGTATGGAGGATTGGATTCCACTAGATGTCCTTGTCCTAACGCCATCTCTGCTGTTGCAGCATGTTGATAATAAAGGATGTGTAAAACTTCTTATAGAAAACATGTTTTTATTTATTTACAGTTGAGGCACCCAAATATAAAAGTCTATACACAATGAATAATGGGCAATGGCAGTGATGCATAGATGTATGTAAACCAAGGAAACAATATGCCCATAGGATCAGTATAAAAACGCATGTTAATGACAACATGAATGTTACTCATTGAGAGAACGCAACAGGAGGAGTTTAAAATGGCATCTCTTCCCAATCAGACAGACTAACCATTTTGAATGAGGAATAAGTTGGCCATAAAAAGCTACCTAACACTGTTAAAAAGGCTTAAGCACTTCGATCACCTCATTTAGGTGAGCACAGTACTCCATATAGCATGGAGGTAATGTGGATATAAGTTGGGATGATGTGTGTAGATAGACAAATGGGGGAAATAAAAAGATGCGAAAAACCAAGGTGGGGTAGAATCACTGAGGGTTATAGGCCCCTGCAGCTAGGAGGAGGTTGCGTCGAGTGAAGTGGAGGTGGATAACCGGTGTGGACTTGGACATGTATGTGCCCAGCAAGAGCTCCTGAGAGTTGTCAGGCAGGTGGATGTGGCCTGTTGTTGCGGTGAAGTCGTCTGTCTCTACATCGTCAAACGCCTTTAAGACATCCCATAGGCGCACAGTGTTGTCCATGGAACCTGCAGGTCAGATTTAGTTTTTTTTTTTTTTTAACTGAATGAATGCGCCAGACAGCCAAAACATAACACACTAGTCTGTCTCGGAGAATCAGAATTAACCTTTTGACCTTGGCAATGTTACTACCAAGGGCACTACTAATGTAAAGTGTACAGAAATGACAAAATTCTGATCTAAAATTCATTTTTTAACTTAAATACAGTGCACTGCAAACAAAAGCTATATTGGGACTTAACCTGCACTTCTGGTGACCTATTTGCAATTATGGTAGTCAAAATATGGTAGCCTTCTTATCCACTGACAGAGCTATGCCAGTAGGCAGACCTATAGAGGGGTGATCCCTGCAGTAGCAGACCTGAGGCAAGGATTTCCCCATCACGGCTGAACTTGAGGGCGTAGATGGTGTCGGTGTGGCCCTTCAGCTCCCCAATCATCAGACCGTGTCCGATGTCCCACAGCAGCACACGGCCATCTGTCGCCCCCGAGGCCAAAAACTTTCCATTCGGTGAGAAGGCCAAGGCGTGTATGGGCCCCTGTGGGATGAAGGAAGTGCTATTAGGTACCAATTTTAGTCCTTCACAATTTCTGATATTTCTAAAAGAGCACATAGCTGCAAAAAAATAAAAATTAAAGGATCTAAATTGATAATGGTATTTTAATGACAACAAAAAAGTGATCATCATACAAGACAAGTGGAATATCATACAAGACACATGCTGACTGAAGGAACTGAGACCGCCCTACCTTATGCCCAGTAAAGATGCGGACACAGTTGCCGTTGAGGACGTCCCACACACGGATGGTCCGATCAGCCGAACCTGTAGCCACATAGTTTGAGTTGGGGTGAAAGCGAGTGCAGGTGACATCCGCTAAATGGCCCGCAAATATACGCAGAGGCTGGTAGTGGTCAGTAGCCCAGAGCCTGCGAGAGATAAAACATGGTGGAATAAGCCTTCTAAAACAGATGAATGGTAAGCAGGAGATTCTCTACTGATTTAACTTCTTTGTACTCCATTTAACTCTTTGTAAAGTGGAACGCACCGAGCCACTCGATCATGTCCGCCAGACACAAAGTAGTAGCCAAAAGGTGAGAACTGGGTGTCCCAAACAGGGTAGTTGTGTCCTTTGTAGCCGACTAAACACGTGTAGGTCTGAAGACTCCACAGCCTCACTGTACCGTCCTCTGAGCTGGACAACAGGTAGTTCCTAAGACAGAAAAATACAGAAAAGTCCATCCATTATACAGTTTCTGGATATACACTAACATTACTGTATATGTGCACTGTACAATGATCACACACACCAAACCTAATGTACTGCATTCATGTGTGCACTCTATGCAGCAGGATTAAGAGTTACCATTAGAGTTTAATGGTATGTGTATAATAGTATTTGTATTACGTGCACTGTGCAATAATAAATGTACACAGTTTGTACACACACATTTACATACTTTATTTGAATTTATTTATTATATTTATTTTACTTTATCCACCTTGCAAATTCAACTTTTCATCAGGAATCCAATTCTCTGAATAATCCAACAGACTTACGCAGCCTACACATCATATAGTTCACGGTCCCAGAAATCATCTCTTTTTCCAAATAGGCATGCTTCCTATAACCGCTGACACAGACAGCCTAAGCACATTCCATGTATATCCTTAGTTCTCAATGGCAGATATTAAAGGTTTATACTTTAAAGTTTTTGTGTAGTAAGTCTTCCACATGTCTCAAATGCACTTGATCAAATATTCTGACCTTCTGGTTGTTCTGGCAAATAGTGAAAATATCAGGTGTATTAACAATTACAGAAAAAGCGTCAGCAGATGAATTAAACCATTTAGAATGGACTAGGGCTGTGTGATTTTGCCAAAAATCAATATTGCGATTTTTTTCAACCAATATTACGATTGCAATTTTATTGCGATTTTTCACAATAAAAACCACAGGCACCAAATATATCTAATTAAAAATAGAAAATGAACTATTCTCATTAATCAGCATATTTTTATTGAAGAGAATATCTTGTTGCATTGAACCCCAATCCTTGTTTAACATAGTGCAGAGTCTACCTAACAAACAAGTCTATGCAGTTACGAAACAAAAAAAATTGCGCGACTCTGCTGTTTCGAAATTGCGATTTTTCGAAATTGCGATTTTCAAAATTCCGATTATATTGCAAATGCGATTAATTGTCCAGCCCTGGAATAGACAGCAGTATATTTAAACACACACACACACACACACACACACACACACACTTAATCACTGCTTTCATGTGTCCACACTACATGTTGGCAGTGCCAACACACCACATGTGTGCATGAGAGCAGTACATGTGCTCAATACATCTGACACACCACACAAAAGCAGTACAGTCCTTCTAGGCTACCTGTCAGAGCTGAAGCTGATTCCATACACCGGTCCGCTGTGGCCATACATGACCTTGGACTCGCTTGCTGTCTTGTCATCCATGATACGTTCCAGCACGTCATCAGACTCCTTATCGATCAGATTCAAGTCTGTGTATGACCAAAAAGCCACAGTGTTAAGATTCTTTTGCACAGAAGGCTAGCTAGTGCTACGATTCTTCACTGCAATTGTTGGCTGTGCTTAGAATATACAAAGCCACATGAACACACAGCTATTTTAAATTATCCAATTCCTCATCAATAAAATTGATGAAAGGTCAAAAGGCAGTTCTACAGTTAGCTCTTCAATTAACTGTAGGTATTCTAAGTGTCATTTAGAGTTACTATTGAGTTTATTTGTGAACAATGATTGTACTGACCAGCTGCAGACTTGACTCTGCGTAGCTTTTTGGGGGTGACGCTCCACACCCGGACCGTAGAGTCAGCAAAGCCCCCAGCTATGAGACTCGAGTCATCTGTGAAGTCCACTGCAGTCAGGCCCTGTAAATTGGTACAACACAACCAGAGTTTCCACATTCAGCAAGACATTATAGCTTAATCTGTTGATGCACCATTTGTGGAATTTTGCATGCAATGAATAAAATGTATGTGAGATTTTTTTTCTCATATTCAAATTTTTGGCTTTGTATGTTGTTAAAAAGTTTAATATGAACTTCAGTCACAGTCTTGGCAGCGAACAAGACTCTCTAAGAAATGTCAGGATGGAGGTGTTACCTGGTAGGCGTTGAGAAAGGAGTAAAAGCAGATGGAGGGAAGATTGTCTGGACTCAGACGGATGCGTTTGGTGGCCTCCTTCATGTTCATGATTTTGTCCAGTTTGTCAGAGTCTTTCAGCTCCGGGAGCGGGACTCTAAACAGACACACAACCACAAGACGGTCAGTCAACAGTGACTATTCCCTTGGAGTGTCAATATCCTCTGAAGAAACTGCAGGTGTGAAAATCAATCACAGTTTATTTTAAGGTGGATGACAAATAAGACACTCAACATGTTTCTTTTGTGTTAGGGGCTAATTGACATCAAAGACATTAAGCTTAAATTGAAGTTGTGCGTGTTGATACCAATATGCTCCCAGAACACCTGGTACTGCTCTATGTAGTTTGAACATCAGTTTCATTCGTTCATTTTGTTTTTTCAGTACAATCTTCTGTTCAACATGTCTTACCATACCCTTTGTGAGGGAGTAAACAACCACCTGTTCTGCTGAGGGGCGTTGGGGTCCTGCTTCTTACTCTTGGAGCCCATGCTGTCCTTCTTGGGCTTCTTCTTTTTGGGTTTACCTTCCTCGTTCTCTGCCTCCTCATCCTCGTCATCCAAAGGCACCTCGATCTCAGGCTCTTTCAGAAGCCCATAAAACACCTAAGCACATAAGGTCAGAGATTAATTCTCATTACATTGCTGCAGACGGGCAGAAAGGCCCCTTATGAACATTTCAAACACTGCTTTGAATTAAGTTTAATAAGGCGATTCTCTGTGCTCTTGAATTTTGACAAAATTCTCCTATAAAAAAAAAAAAAAAAACGACCCATTCCACTGACCTTAACCTTGTTGGCCTCCCTGCGGGCCTCCCCAGCCAGGCTGCCAGACATGGCGTCAATTTGGCTCTTGGAGCGTGGCATGCCGTCGAAGATGTCGATGTAGAGGTGCTCCTGGATGATCATCCAAATTTGGTTGTTCTGCCGCTCCTGCAGGTGTCGTTTGAGCAGCTGGTAGGAGTCCCGTGAGATACGCAGCACAAACTTGCTGGTGCGGAAGTCCAGGAGCGTCTCGTTGCCGCGCATGTGCTCGCGTTTGGAGACGCTCGACAGCACACGCAGGTCATCCTGGTAGTAGCACTCCTGGTCCCCACTGAATCTGGAAGAGGAGAAGAAGACAGTAAGCAAATTAATCTAACCAAATCAAATTAATCATCAACCAAACCAAATTCCAAAGCCGTAGTGATTTAACCAAACACAATATCATTAGTAAATAACATACTAAAAGGTAGAATGTGCTAGGGTCTAACCAGCATTTTCCAAGAAGTTTATAATTCTTTGTAAATGTAAATAAATATAACAAAAATATACTAAGACCGCAAGATTAGACTTCAAACATGGAACAGTGCAGAATAGACGCAGGAAGACGCCTACAGAACAAATGTAAGAAGATACCTGCCATAAACAAGAGACTTACTTGTCAAAAAACACTTTCGCCTCCTGCTCGTGACTGTTGTAGACGAGCTCCAAGTACATGTGAACAAATAGCGGATAGAAAAGTTGAGATAGCTCGGCTCGGTGGCAATCCAGGACTGACTCGATGAAGTTTTTCAAACCGGTGTAATAAGTGTCGTAAAGCGCTGGGTCCCCCTGCTGACTGTAGGCTGACAGGACAACGTTTACGTCTGGCTGGTCCTCCCCACCGCTTGCTGTAAATAAAAAATAAATGACACTTAGAGCATAATTTCGTCGACATAACGGCACATAACACGCTGGGAGCTATAAGTCGAAGTTACTAGAAATGTTGCAAGATGTTCAAGTTTTCTATAACTAGTTTATTAAAGAGTCCTCCACTAAAGGATTGACATTATTTTCTCAAAGTACATTAGCTTGCACATTGAGTGCGAACAAAATCTTTCATAACATTAGGAGAAGATCAGAATCATCTGTAACTTTATACGTGTGTGTTATTTTTAAGATGTCAAATGCACAAAAAGGGCTCCGGGGCATTCTTTCAGCCTGCTTGCTCCCACCTTTGGATGGTGCCGCGGCAGCACCGCCTACTGGGGCTGCGGTAGCGATGGACACTCGGTTAAGAAGGGAGTTTGCATCCCCACCTTCGTCAACATTTACTGCAGGACCTATTCCACTGGATCCTTCAGCGCCCAGTGAGTCGTCAGTATCCTCCGACAGGCCTGCTTCTCGGCGCAAAATATCCACTGATTCCAACAAGTTGTTTTTCTTGAGGTACTGCAGCACGGCTAGCAATGTTTGCTGATTCTCGGGTCCAGGCTGCGCAATGGATTTCGTAGCGCCGGTGGCTGAAGAAGCTGTATTGGGCGGGGAAGACAGAACTCCCGTCGAACTACCCGTAATATTTCCAGCACCATCGTTTAATGCATCTGTCTTTGTTTCTTTATCACCCTCCGACTCAATCGGCCCGTCTTGCACAGCCGCCATTTTCCAGCGCGTAATATGTCATCGGTGTGCGACAGTAGAAAGAAGCATAGACGTCACAGCCTTCATTTTGATTGGTCGATCAAAAGTTCTCTGGTCGATCCCACTGAATTCTAGCACAGTGGTCGATCCATTGCACAGACTAGACCAGTGAACTTGACAAGACCTATGTTTGACCAGCTCTATCATGCACTGATATAAACTCGGTAAACAACTGAACAGTGTTATATATATATAGTCGACATACAACATTTCTTCAAAGACAAGAACACGTAGCCCATTAATAAAACATACTATTCAACTTTACTGCACTAATTTCATACAAAACACACAATATTTTTCCCATTTTGCCGTGCTGTTTGTCCAATCGTGATTTCTGGTTAGGGCAGTGGATGTTGACTTTGACTTTCTTTACCGCTAGGTGGTGCTGAAGCCATAATTTCCTTCGGTCGCATTAATAGAACGACGTAAGTTTGGTTCCTATCTGGCGTTTTGTCATGTTTGTCATTGTCACACAGCCTAGGTAAGAAAGCACATAACCGATCGAATTCTGTTTGCAAGTTCTATGCCTATATCCTTTTTCATCATAGGATAAACGTACAACAACAACATTTTTTAGTGTAATCTACCATCTTCATCTTAATGATACTGCTACAAAAACTAATCAACTTTTTACTTGAACAGGCCATTTTTAAATAAAGTCTGATTTGACATTTATGCCATCCTACAGTCAGGAAATGTATAGGCTATAAAAAAAACGAGACTACAGTCAGTCAACCCATAATCCTGTTTTCAAGGTGCTGTTGGTTGGCATTTGATACAACATGGAAAATTTAGAGGCAAACAAAAGTCTTAAGACTTAAGACTCAGTTAGCCGTTCCACCATTCAGTCTGTGATGCATGAAATTCTATCATTCTCATACCTACCAACTACTCTTATTAATGTGAAACAAAGATTGTTTCACTCTGAAGTTTACAGTTTTGCACACAGCCATCAATGAATGTGAAATCTTGGCTAGAGGCTGTTAAAAACACTATGATGTGCTCATATATCAAAAGAGAGTCTGGCAGCAAAATGAGTTGGTCTCAGTTTAGTGCACTCTTATGTGTGTGTGGGGTGGGGTGGGGGGGGGGGGGGGGGGGGGCGGGGGGTT
>JAGFZM010001282.1:0-13285 GCA_017657215.1 Limnothrissa miodon
TACATACATTGTGTTGTTCCCAGTGTGTTGTTTTTTCGTTTGTTTGTTTGTTTGTTTTTTGGCCATGTTTCAAGCTCCTAGATCTTCTTCAAGCTTTCACAGAAAACAATCAAATCCCACCCCAATACTTTTCAAAGGCCACATACATCAGTGCAAACACACAATACATACTAGTTATTTAAAAGAAACATGCATCCAAAAATATAAGTTAAAAACACAGCACAATCACAGGTCTATTTTTTTGTACATTACACATTTTTAAACATCCTTTCTCTGGTATTCTGTATAGTAGATATGCATAGTGGAGGACCACTGTGTTTGGTAACATGCAGAGTCAAAAGCACTTTTTATCACATCAAAACACAAATATAAACAGACCAGATCAGAATGTCCATATAATCAGTCTAATATCAAACGCATTGTGCATATCTGTAGTGTTCACAGTATTACATGTTTACATTCAGAAAAGTGCCCTTTTACAAAGGATATTTCACCCTCTAAATAGCATAGAATGTAAAAATGGTCTGAGTCACAGAGCTACATGGCATACTGTTTCTAACTGCACTGCAATGATCAGATACTGTACCCTAGTTTTAAGCATCCTGGTGCTCTTGCCAATATGGGTCAGGCCTCATGGGCACCTCTATATCACATTAGTGGATGTACATGAAATTATTATTAGCAGCATGGTGCGCCCATCCAATCCAACCAATCAGACGCCTGCCCTAGTCGGCACAGTGGCATACCATGAGCTATAAGAGCAATCACAGGAAGAAAAATATATTGAAATAAATATATTTGGAATTTTATATTTTTGTTTCTAAAATATATAAATGAATGAGATGAGGAACGTTTTAGTTTTGACAGCCAGAAGTGAGGAAGCAAATGTACCCCTGCTACTGGTGTCCCACAGGGATCTATTCTAGGTCTACACATATTTACCCTGTAATTAATGACCTGCCAACAGCCTGCCCTGATGTTAATGAATGCAAATAATGCAGATGATAGTCCACGCAAAGTAGAATCTTTGACACAAAGTATCAATAACTAAGAATCAACTCAAGAATAACAGTTCTCAAATAAAGTTATCTGTTCATTGCATAGCAACCAAAAACAAACACCAAGTGAAACTGAACCACTTTGCAAAGCAGACAGCCTAATAAAAATAGTGACAATTAATAAAGACATTTTAAATGTACTCTGTTGTATAAAAGCAATATAACCCTCGTAGTCGTGGGTCTCAGCCCTCAGCTTTGTGGCTTTGTCCGAAACAGAGCCATTGTGTATCTGAGAACAACTCCACTCTCACTCATTTTATCACTAACTAGGTGCATGGTGATGGCTGTGGTGTTAGAAACTGGGCAAATTGCATCCTGTCCTGTTCACCATACTAGTACGGCCACAGATAAGCCAAGGGCTGTTCAATAAGTCTTTCCAACTTGGAAGTGGCAAAGTGGGAAGTGGTAAAACATGACTTCGTATGAGCTGGAATAGAGTGTTTTATATGCCACAGGAGCACTTGCATACGTATTGTAATGTAAGCCCCATATCTCAGCCTCACAAATCAGCCCTGTTGATTTTAATTAACAACGTATCTCTGCGGGGGAGTCTCTCATTAAGCCCACTTCCTCTGGTGAATCCACCTAGAACCCTCTGGGGGGTGGAGGTGGTTGTGATTGCCCCCACAGTTGATGATCGCCTCCTTGTTACACTTATATCCAGCCACCCGAGGAAGTGATGGTATTAGCCAACTGCATCTATGATGCGTCTTCCTGTGCTTGATTAGCATGTTGTTAATTGATTCACTTTAAAAAAAAAGAATGAATAAATGAATAATTTGTAGTATGTCAGGGAAATGAGAATGCAACAAAAAATAGTTGCATTTGAAATTATTTGCTGTGAAGTAATGAACTCCATGACACTGTTTGTTTACCCCAAATATTTGTCCACTAACAGTAACAAAGACCTAACGCTGTTTACCATCCTTATTTTAGCCTTGATATCGTGTCCTTGTTTGAACAGTTCCTACATGTTGTTGCTCATGAACAAACACACAAACACACACACACACACACGTACACACAAACAGCTGTGCTATCACTATGGAAACGGGTCACCGGTGCCACTGCCCATTGACCTTCACTTGCGGCCATAACCTGCCATGTTGGCTATACTGGTTCAGAACCTTCCTTCATATGGGTCTAGTGCCCAGACCACCACCAGCTGACTACTCTGAGTTCAAAATGTTCAAAGCGGTCACGGGGTTAGAAGGAGACAACAGAAAGGAGAGATACAAACAAACACAATGACAGAGGGAGAGCAAAAAAAAAAAAGGAAAGGAAAGGACTAAAGACAATATGGGAGAAAGCCGGTAGAAAGAGAGAACAAAAAAAGAAACAGAGAAAGAACAGAACAAACAGTAAAGGGAGGGAGGAGAGGGAGGGCCGAGAGGGCGAAGGCAGGAGGTCAAGGAGGAGGTTGGAGGAAAGTGTTGGGCAGGGGACAGACGGAAGGAAGTGTGAGGAAGAGGAGGAGGAGGAAAATGATGGTGGGGGGTCCCAGGGGACCAGGCTGCAGGCTGGCAGGGTGATGAAAGCCAAGGAAAGGCAGCACACTGCAGCCTGAGAACAGCTCACAGCATCCCTGCTAACACTTGCCTACTGTAGGACACAGAGAGAGAGAGAAGAGAGTGCATCACAGCTGACACTCTAAGAAACACACACAGTACGTACAGTGAGACTAATGCACACATTGACACAACAGGATTCAAGAATTCTTCATGACATTGTGTCCACAGGGCTTTAGGATGTGCATCGACATTGAATGGCCCGTAACTCTTAAAAGTAAAAAAAAAATATATCGACACTGAATGGCAACTGGTTTCATTTGCTTCAGGTTCACAACTTCATATTCATTTATACATAATGCCATGTAATTTGTGTAGACAATTAGCTTGTCTTGTTGTGTGTAACCTGCACACATCCATAGACCCCCCCTGATGGTAAAGCTACCACCCACCCTCCGTTCCCTAATGACACACTAATGGATACATGTATGTCCTGTCCTGACATGGCAACAAGCTGATGGTGATTTTGGATATTGATTAGAATGCATGGGATAACCTTCATTAAAACAATCAGAATTATTTGAATCCTTCAATTTACATAACATTTACATCTATTAATTTAGCAGACGCTTTTATGCAAAACAGTTTACATTTATAACAATGTGTTAGGCCCAGTCTCCCATAGAGCAATTTACAGTAGGGTTAAGTATCTTGCTCAAGGGTACAACCGAGTCAGCCAAGATAGAAAAATAACTAAATTAATAAATGAATATTAGCATACAAGCATGCTATCAAGGTTTCACTCCAAGATCAAGAATGCCCTCATTATAGACCTAAGTGTGGAACAGAACATGGCACAGAGCTTGCTAACCTGTCTTCAGTCTGTGGTATTGTTTTTGAGGGCAGACTGCCCTTATCTGGTTTTATTTGACAGAGCCTGAATGTCATAAATAGATCAGAAGAACAGAGAGTGTGGATCTTGAGAACCTGATTATCTTTATATTAAAAAAATGTCTCCTTTCTGTAAATGTTATGTAATGTTATACATTTACAGAAAGGAGACATTGTTTTTATATTACATAATGTGTTATGAGAGGAGACATTATGTTATACTAAATGTTATGCACTTACAGGCAGCGTCACTTTGCTGACTACATTATGGGGAACAGTTATCAGAAAATTAGAAAAATAGCTTTGAAGATGCTATTTAACTTTTACCCCAATTTTAACAAATCGAGTACTGTCATTAGCAGTAAACTGAAACCTTGTGCACACATAGCTGGGTATTTAAAAAAGCATTTTCTTTCTCTGTCATTCAAGGTGCTAAGTTGTAAGCAATCAAGCTGTCTTTTTAGAGCATGAAGAAGTTTCATTCAAAAGGCTTCTTTACATGTGAACCTATAGGGCTACCCTGGATGTGTTACTTTAAGTCATGTTAAAAATACAAAGACTGGTCTATTTTTTATGTACTCAGCCTTGCTACTTCTGGTGTGGCTGATTCCATTGATTATAGTGGAAGCTAATTGTTACAGCAGTTACGTCTTTGACATAAGCTAGACTTAAACGGACAATATGTAGTTTTTACTCCCATCTAGTGGTTAAATTTGATTTTGCATGCACTCTGTAGCGCCACACGTTTTCAAATGTGCATTGCAACATGGATAGAACTATGGTAAGTTGAATGAGTCGAGATTCATTCAAGATGTCTTCTACTACTTCATCGAGTTTTCTTTCCGATGATGATGTAAGTTATTCTAAAGTTCTTTGAATAATTTGTATGATCATGTATGAGTAATTACCAATACATTTGGATGCAGGAGCAATCTTGATTGAATAGTATAAATTATGTCTCCCTAGGTATATAAAATAATAATACCAAAGATTCTGACTAACCCGTCTCTGGCAATACCACTTCAAGGAGACCATAATTAAGCGGAATGTTGTCGGTTTTCTAAAAAGATAATACTGATGGTGGTGCTAGCCAATGGCATGAAAATACCCTTAGCTTACATTAGGTTAGCATGAAATCAAACGCAACCAGCCAGCAACGAGTTTGCTTTTAACTATACAGTACTGTTGCCGCCAACGTTTGAGTTTCACAATCAAACAATGAGACATTTCAATTTTGCCTGTAACATGACTTACCTGTCAAGAAGAAAGCAGGCAAGCTCTGCATTCCTTTTGAAAGCTTTCTCTGCCATTAGCGCTTTCAACCTGGGAAACACGGCCCCTATGTTAATTCTTGTTTTGTTACTTCGCCGGTCCCGTTCTCTTTTTAGACGATGAGGATTCGCTCTCCTTTGCACCAGTATATGTGTGGTCTTGCATAATGGACAAAAGTGCATCGCTTGTCTGTAGGTTAAGTGTGACCGTCTTCACGCTGCTTCTCTGTGTGACACAAAATGCAAAAACGTGTTTTTCCCTAGCGGTATTAACAGGTAGTGTTTTATGTCCCTCTCGGCAGTTCATATTTTTCTATACACCGGAAAGACATGGACGCCTTCCTGTGAGCGTCCCTTTGTATATAAATGCAGAGAAGTGAGTCTTCGCCCAGTAGGACAAGTCAGACCATTGGCATAGATTATTTTACACCAAAGTGGATCTATTTATGAATGAAGATGTTGACTTGAGGTACTAAAACACTTAAAATCTTACATAATGTAGGCCTACCTCTGACACAGCTGATAATGGAAAAACCACGACATATAGTACTTTATCTGTGCAACACTGCTGGAGCTGGATCTGTGAGTTGAAAACTTGTGTCTACCGCAGCTGGCCAACGGTACAATATATGTTGTTATTTTTATTATTATTATTATTATTATTATTATTGAATTTTGTCACCTCAAAGGTGCGGTGACATTTTTCAAACTGAGGTGTTCTATAGCAGTGTAATATAAAGGTGAGGTAGCATGAAGATAATGTCTCCTTGTGACATGCTAGCGCTTCATTCTCTTGGGTCAGTGAAAAAACAAAAACTACAACAATAACACAAAGGCTCTAAAAACTGAAATCAACCAAGGACAACCTGGCATCCATACATCCATAAAGTCTAGAAGGTCAACCCACCTGGCTGCTTTGTCTAAAGGAACAGTGCACACTAGGGAACTACTTTCGGGAATATCCAGGGGTGCTACTGTCAGTTGAGGTGTTTGACTTGGATCATTTATTTCTAAGCATGATAGTTACTATTGTAATACAGGAGTGCTTCTGTTTGCTGAATGTATAGGATCACATTTGAAGGTTAGAGATTTGTGAATTTGGGAAAAAACTTATTACTAAAATTATTTTTATTTCCTGTCTTTTATTAACTTTTTATTCTTTTTAACTTTTTACTCTGTCATTTAATCTTTTTTGTTTGTTTTCTTACTTTATTTTATCCACTGTTTTAATTTTTTTTTAATCTTTGTAAAGCACATTGAACTGTCTACTTTGTGTATGAAATGCACCATATAAATAAACTTGCCTTGCCTTGCTGCCCAAAGAATAACACAGAACACAACTTACACATTTTAGTCAGCACAAGTCAGCAATTGCTGCCATCTCTAACGCCTAGGCTACTTCATGTCTACTTCAACTAATTCACTAAATAAATAGCACCTGGCTGCAGCTGAAAATAACAGTTGAGACAATGAGAATTGATCTCTCCTGAGTTCTGTGATTGGCTAGCAATTGTGGCACAAATGTAATGATTTCAAGAGTGTGTGTTCAAATGCACCGGTGAGGTTGTGCATGAACGAGAGAGATCCCCGGCGCAAACCAGCCAAGCGTAGAGCAAAAGTTCACGTGCTCAAAGTGTTGTGAAAAAAGTTGATTTTTTCAAGCATGAAAAACTGGTTGAGCGCAGAATAGATTCCCGTTAGCTCAACTACAAGTTTTTCCCCCGCAAAATTCAATTTGTGTTCTTGTTCAAAACCTTTCTCTGCGCTCAATATTGTCTACTGCTTGTTCATAAAAGAGCTTCCTATGTAAATCCATACAAGATTATTTCACTATAAATGCATGTGTACACAGGTGTGCAGACTGGGAAACAATTTATCTCTGTTGTTTGTGTGTGTGCGTGTGTGTATACAGAATGTGCATAGAAACATACAGTGTGTCCAGAAAGTAAACATTCAGTGTGTCCAGAAATACAGTGCATGATTTAGTAGTGTGCAGCTGTATTTTTGAGGTGGTATGTGTGTGTGTGTTCATGCTTGTGTGTGTTTGTGTGTGTATGTGTGTGTGTGTGTGTGAGACAGAGATTGAACATACAGTGAGTCCATGAACTACAGGGGATGATTTAGTGGTATCACACCTACAGTAAATGGTTGAGGCGGTGGGTGTGAGAGTGTGTGACAGAATAATATGGCTGAATGGTTAAGGAGGTGAGAGTGTGTGTGTGTGTGTGTGTGTGTGTGTGTGTGACAGAGAGTGACCATACAGTGTGTCCTGAACTACAGTGAATGATTTAGTGGTATATCACGGCTGAGTGGTCGAGGTGGCGCGTGTGTGTGACAGAGTAGCACGGCCGAGTGGTCGAGATGGTGAGTGTGTGTGTGTGTGACAGAGTAGCACGGCTGAATGGTCGAGGTGGTGAGTATGTGTGTCTGACATGATGACAAACCTCATAACCCCCATTAGCTAGAGAGGAACAGAGTAATCACTGACACAAAATGAGACTTGCGAAGGAAAAGAGAAAGAATAGGAGGACTGGAGAAGAAGAAAAAGAGAAACAATAGAGGAGAAGAGAAAGAATATAGAGGCTGGAAGAGGAGAAGAGAAATGGAATTATAATAAGATGTGTATCAACAGACCTGTACACTCTTTGCCACATACACATGAATATGACCCCTCACACACTATCTCTCTTCCACACATGCACACACACGAAAAATGCATGTGTGCACATACATACATCTCTTTCTCTCTCTCTTACATACACACACACACACACAGAAAAATGCCAACATACTTGCACTCACATACGCACACACAAACACTTGTTTGCACACAAACACACACACATATACACATAAGCACTCACAAGCACAGAATCACATTAAAATACATCTGTTCTTTGATACAGACCCAGGAATGATCTATCGAAAGTTGGTTGAAATTTCTTCTTGAAAAAATTCACTCAAGCTTTACTAGATGTAAATTTATTTCACTGTGGAGATGGAACTTTGGGTTATCCAGTAGCCTTGGGCATTCAACACAGATCCATCCACCGGCAACCATAGCGACCTGAACAGAACTTGTTATGGGCTCAGGTGGTTGACGTAAGTGTGTTACCGGTTCTCTGTGTATAGTTCCCGTCATGTCCACGGCTATTACTGGTTGTTATTTCCAACATGGGGCTTTAGGTCCACACTCATTTAAATACTAATCATGACACTCATTGAACATGAGTGTATTTGAATTCATTGCATCGCATGGCCACTACTCTGTAGGGTAACGAGGTATTGGACCTTGAACTCACACTTGTCAGTTGTTGTGTTGGACAGCGATAACTCCCCGAGTGCCAGTCAGGACCTTTAATTAAGATACCCTTTGTGTGTTTTTACAGCAGTAATAAAAAATGCAATATGTAAAAGAACTGAAGAGAGGAGACATTAAAATTAAGAATTAAGCGGAGAGGCCAGGGTCAGTCAGTGAACCAGGAGGTCAGTCAGTGGAACAGATTTTAGACAGTCAGACTGGGACACTGAAGCAGAGAGAGAGAAGATGGCATTAAATACAGATATACATTCAGACAAAAAAAAATTAGAGATATGATGGCACTGAGTAGAGTTCAACATTCAGACAAAAATGTGAAGAAGAGAGATATGATGGCACTGAGTAGAGTTAAACATTCAGACAAAAATTTGCAAAGGAGAGAGAGACAGACAGATATAAGATTGCAATAAATACAGTTATACATTCAGATGAAAAAAGCCAAACCAAACTGGATACATCTAATGACTATTTGTGCATCCAAATTGTCTCTACTTTCTGCAATCATCCCACTTACCCAGTAAAAAAAGGGGTCTGAAGCTTTTCCAACCCCTCATCAAACAGGGTTCAGATAAGAGCCGACATGTGGCCACACACACTGAACACACCAAGGGAAACTAAGCTGCCTGAGGCTTCTCATTGATGTTGCATTGGAATATAAAACGAAATACATGTTAAAGAGATACACCACCATTAAGGGGAAATGAAGTCACTTTATGGCTAGCTCACACTACACGGTTTCAGCCCGATTTTGCCACGAATTTCTTGTCTCAGACAAAACTGCTGGATTGTACACGATTTGAAAAAGTCGGCGACGAGATTAGGTCTTGTACTGACATGGTTATGTTCTGCAACTTTTTTCCCCTGCAAAAACCCCACAACGGAAAGTTTAGCATGCCAGAATTTTTGGGAGAATTGCAATGACGTATTGAATGTTGACATGCCGCATTCCCAAATCTTTGATACAAAGACTTGTGTTCTTGTAGTGTGGCCTTCCGACAGTCTTCCGACTGTCCCAAATGCTAAATTTGTGGTTCTGTTATCGCATAGTGTGACATGTTAAATCGTGAGGGAATAACGGTGGAATGTGTAGTCTGAACTAGCGTGATTTTTACCTTTTTACAGTTCATCTAAGCATCCTCTGACAGTTGCACTTTTAGCTGCAGCTAAGTCTACATGTAGCATAGATTGTTGAATCAGAAAGAATCTTTAGCATCTCAGCAATTAGCATCTTATAGCTCCAGCCAACAGTAGCATAGCCCATTAAATCAGATTGAACCATTAGTATCTTTTAGCTCCACCTCAGCATAGATCATTGAACCAGCTTGAACCATTATCTATTATCTCAACTATTAGCTATTAACTATTATCTCAACTATTAGCATCTCTCAGCATAGCACAGATCATTCATGGTCTAATCTGATTTAATGCCATGCTGGAAAAAAATACTTGCTGTTGTTTTGCTTTAGGGGAGGTGTAAGATAAGTGTGCAGTATTTCCCCAAATTATGGTGTATCCCTTTAAACTAGTTCCATGTTTCACGTTTCTGCTTTTGTACCTTTCCATTCCCCTAGCAGGATTCTGTAAATGGCTCATGATCTTAGGTCAACTGAGGTGACCCACAAACGTGCGCACACACACACATACACAGCTCCACTCAATTGTTAACCTTAAGGGGAGGTGAGAGACAAGTGATCTTAGGTCAACTGAGGGGACCCCCTCCACACACACACACACCTCCACAGAAGTCTCCTCTTTATCAACCTTTCCCCTACCTGCTGAGTTGATCTCACTTCTTACAGAGCATGACCACAGCATTGCTAAACTACTCTACTCCAGGGGCACCGCTGGGGGCGATTGATGATTTCACGGCCTGGAACTGACAGGGAGCCTTGGAGATCATTTGGGGGGGGGGGGGGGGGGGGGGGCAATATTTCGAACGACCCCCCATTCGACGCAGCATTATTGCCCACCATATGTCATGCCATAAAATATTTGGGGAATTGGGGCACCCTTTTGTTATCTTTCCCCTTCTCTCCTTTCACCCCTCATCCTTTTTCTTTCTCTTTTTCAGCCATTTATCTCACACCTTCTACCTCTTTTCTATATACAATCTATGTGTCTAACCGTCCCCCTTCAATTGAGTATATAGTTGGAGCAGGCTTATATGGCTCATGAAACTTAAGCATCAAACAAAAACATTCTGTCTAAATGGCTAAAATAACTCCATAGAACAAGTTTAACTCGTGTGCTATTTTCTGGAAACATTATAGAATTCGAAGAACAGCACTCCAAGTCCAGTTAAATGTCTGGTTACACGCAGTAAAAGTTTCATAGAAACTTTGAGCGCTGTCCTTTCATCTAATTCAAGTAACTGGCTAAAGAATAATCTCATGTCATTGTCCATCTGTTGCAACTAGTTAGTGAGTGTGAGTGCACCGTGCTCTACGGCAAGCTGCAGACTATTTCATTAGCGCCCGAGAATAACCGCTCACCGAGACCAGCGTGTAGTCAGCAAGTGAGAGAGAGCCAGTCACTCATTGTCCGTTTAATTAGTGTCAATTTATTAATCAACAAACATGACTGAGGAAGGCTTGCATGATGCTGGTCAGTGGCTGAGAAACTGGGGCAGAGTCTGGTGTCAAACATGGCTGTGTCTCAGAGGCTAACATGGCAACCGTGGAATGGAGCATTCAGGGCATTTAGGAATAATGAGAATTTTCCCAGTGATGACGATGATATTCCGACTTGAGGATTTGGAGGATTCTAAGGGCCTAGTGCTGATAAGGTAGTCAAGCTAGCGCCACCTATTGCTTATGGTCTATTTCAGTTACAGTAATGTATCTCAGGTGTGTCTGTCAGGGAACTAGCCATTATCTTAGGTTCGCTCCAATCAAATAACGGCTGGAGCACCGTGGCTCAGTTGGCAGCGGCGCTATCCCATAAATCTGCGGACCTGGGTTCTAATTCAACTCGAGGGCATTTCCTGATCTTACCTCATCTCTCTCTCCCACTCATTTCCTGTCATTCTCCTCACTGTCTTATCGAATTAAAGGCAAAAAAGCCAAAGAAATCTTATAAAGAAAGAAGAATCTTATATAAAGAAAAAATATGCAACGGCCAATCAGCGAACAGAGTGATGGCTAAAAATTGTAATGTTGAATTCAAACAATGCATTCCAGCTCATAACTTATGTCTCGACCAAACAATAGCAATTGGTTGTAGATGCCTTGCACAAAGTGAAATGATGAAAAAGCGTCTGATGCATCAGACTACTGATAGGGGGCATTTTATGTATTCTAAATCAGTGTTTAAACTGTTAAAACTAATGCTTTTCATTTGCAGTTCTGACATTGGCAAACGAATGTTGACAAGCTACAGCAGGCAGTCAGGGTTCATTACTGTATCAGTAATTGGGAGTAAATGAGTGAATTTATTATTTGCAATTGAGTTGTTATGTTTCAACTATAAATTGGTAAGCAAACCATTAGACATTGCTAGCTGTTACCTGTAAGTGTACATGCTGAGCAGAGTTGAAATGCTTTAGACCAGCTCTTATACACATGTAATATAATCTCGCGGGCCAAATTTAATTACACAGAGGGCCAGAGTTTGACACCTCTGCTTTAGATCATTGGTGACATTTTCAGATTAGGGTACACGTATTAACCGTTAACTAGCAGCTAGCTGAAAATGAACAACATACTAGCCATTTGTCACTCGTCACTTGCGCCTTGCGGTTCATTATCTGAACTCACCCCTGATGTCACTGCAATGTTTTCACTGTTTGGGTTTATCCAGGCCTATCAAGTTTTACACGAGAGCACACACACAGTCCTGAAAACACACACACACACACACACAGCTAAAGACTATCAATCTTCCTTGACATCTTATTACCTAGTAACAGAAACTAGCAGCAGAAGATAGGTGCATTGGGGATCTATTTCATTCATTTATATATTTATTTCATTGTTGAACTCACACATATTGTGTGTGTGTGTGTGTGTGCAGCAGCTCCCTTACCCTATAACAGCCGCTGTTAACAATAGCATTGTTTTTAGGGCTTATTTTCTTCACTGCAGAGTACACAGTTCTGCCAAGAAACATCACACACTCACACACACACACACACACACACACATAGCTGGAAAGAGCCTTAAGGTTTCATCATTCATTTATTTCCATACACAGAAAGAGACTGTTAAATATTCACAAAATATTTCTACCAAAGAACTTTTTCTCCTCCTCCTTTGCCTCTTTCCCAGTCAGGTCTGGGGATGGCTTTCTTCTCTTCCTCCTCCTCACCTTTACCTCCTCTTCCTTCCCAGTCAGGTCTGGGGATGGCTTTCTCCTCCTCCTCACCTTCCTCCTTTACCTCCTTATCCTTTTCACCTCCTCCTTAGTCAGCACTGAGGAAGGCTTTCTCCTCCTCCTCCTCATTCACCTCCTCTTTAGTCAGCACTGAGGAAGGCGTTCACCTCCTCTTCCTCCCGTTCTTTCTCCTCCTCCTCAGTCAATGCTGGGGATAACGTTCTCTTCCTCCGGACTCTCACTTCTGCCCTCTCTTATCTTCTGCGCTCAATGTTGATCACCCCCTTTTACTTCTCCTCTATGACCATGAAGCCACCTCATCCCTCTCTCTATCTCTTCATCCCTTTTAAAATTTTCTCACTCTGTGTACTCTCAGCCTCTCTTTTATCATTCTCCTTTTTTTCCTTTTACCCCTCCTTTTTCTTTCTCTTTATTTAGCCATTGATCACACTGCATGATCCCCCTCTCTCTACCTCTCTCTCTCTCTCTATCTATCTATCTCTCTCTCTGTCCTCACCTCTCTTACTTTTCTTTTTCTTTCTCTCTCCTGTTTCCCTTTCTTCCCTCTCTCTCACCACGTCCTTTCTTTCTCTCCCCTCTCTTTTACCTCTCATCTCTCCCTTCCTCTGCTTTTTCTCCCTCTCTATCCATCTTCCCTCTTTCTCACCTCCTCCTCTTTCTCTCTCCTCTTCCCCTTCAATATCTTCCCCCCTTTTCTCTGTCCTCTCCTGTCCCCCCTCCCTATCCCTCTTCCCTCTCTCTTTCTCACCCCCTTCCCCCCTCTGTTTCTCTCTTTCTCAACCCCCCTCTTTCTCTGTTCTCTCTCTCTTTCTCACCCCCTCTCTTACTCTTTCTCTGTCTTTCTCTCTCTTTCTTTTTCTGTGTCTGTCCATATCCTGTGGCAGCTCCTGTCCTTCTGCTGCGGCT
>JAGFZM010001282.1:13295-36396 GCA_017657215.1 Limnothrissa miodon
GTGTAACGTGTGTCTGGATATCTTCATTTGTTAAATCTGTTGAGTGAGGTTGTGAATGATTATGATCTTATAGTAGAATTAGTGAGTATAGACTGTTTGTGTGTGTGTGTGTGTTTCTTGCAGAGATAGAGAGAAAGACTAAGAAACCATGTGTGAATACATAAAAAAAAACAACTTGCAGCTCAATTACACAGAACAACATGAACGCATCCATCCCACTCAGTCCCATTCCTTAATTCACACACCACAGGATAGAGAGGGTATTGACCAGAACATGACCAATACAGGCTAAAACACCTCCTGAACTTCCTTGGGATTAAACATGTGTGGAGACTGGATGCAGTAGGAAGACCCTCAATTTATTCCCTCCCTTTCTTGGTTAGGGGTGTAAATATTAATTGATTTGTAACGATGCATCGATTATGCAGCCGACTCACTCATACACACACACACACGGGTGTGAGGTCCTAGGTGTGGGGTGTGGAGATGGCAGACGCACACACTCACTCATGCACACACACATACACACTCCGATGCACACATGGGTATGATGTTGTGGGTGTGGAGGTGCCTGTTTGCTGGTGATTTTTATCCTTTTGGTTGCTGCCATGTGATTTTGGCTGCCAGATTCAATGCATCAATGCGTCCGCAAGAAAATCAATTCATGCATTTATTTTGCCACTTGTTGTTCGCCTGTCTATTTTCAGCATCCGCTTGTATGCATACTGACTACTCCTAATCTGCGGGGGGCGCTGTCCTCATGGTTGTCTTCTATGTCATTTATACACCTCTTTACACTTGCAGCAGCAGCAATAGTTGAGTCTGATAGTCAAGCAGGATGGAGGAGCAAGCAGTAGATAGTGAAGCTATACATTCTCCAGTCACCTCGTAATAAAATGAAAATTACATTTTCTAAATGTAATTGATGTTGATGTACTTGAGCTGTAGACTAGACTGTAGAGGTTAGTCTTTGTTTTGTCTTTTTTTGTTTGTCTCTTTTGGCCATGCTAGACCTGCTAGTATGCACTGATTGCACATATGCACACATGGGTATGATGTTGGTGTGGAGGTGCCTGTTTGCTGGTGATTTTTATCCTTTTGGTTGCTGCCATGTGATTTTGGCAGCCAGTCGGAGATCAAGCTCTTGCTGAGTTCTTCTCTATGCGCCTCTGCGTTCAGCTGTGTGTTTGCCAGTTTGAAATGTTTATGTAAATATCTTCAGGTTGGTTCTGATGTCCTTGTACCACCATTTTCTGCCCATACACTCACTCTTTCTCTTTCTCTCTCTCTCTCACACACACACACATGCACACCCACACACACTTGTACATGTTTGAGCTTAACCAATGATGGCATCTCTTATCTTCAGTAACCCTAATGGGATAGAAGATCTGTTGGGCCACCATACCAGATGATATTGAAACACACACACACACACACATACAGTAAATACACAACACATGCTTCTATAGTTTCCATAAATGTTGGCTTTTCTCCAGATCCCCCATCTGTACGACCAGCTGCCTGAGCAATCCTTTGTCTGCCATGGTTTCCACAGAGACACAAGCTTGCCAGTGGCCGTCATGAATGATTGATGTGTGTCCCTCATACGCACAGCTTGACAAATGACTCACTCATGGACAGAGACCTTGAACCTTTCTGTGTGTGTGTGTGTGTATGTGTGTGTCACATGTGTTATTCTTTCCTGTGCGGTGTCGTATTGGACACACATACACACTATGTTCAGATGGACACACATACATTCATGTCACATGTACTCACCAATGTGAACACATCCATAAAGACACACATGAAGAAATCCATAAACTTATACACACATAATGTATGGTTCCTTATGTGTCTGTATACTGGGTGTATGACTGTAAACATCTCTAACACACACAGAGACACACACACAATGCATGAATAACAGTGCTAGCAAACAACCACTGAAAAATCTCATGTATAGACACACACACACACACACATGGGCCATTGTTTGCCACTGAAAGTCAATTATTTTTGTCATTTCAGTCCTATATACAGCATAAAGTGAGATGTTACAACGTCCCACCATAGATAGAGACCACAGATGTAGTGCTACATTAAGATAAGGAGATGTCTTGTGATATCTAGTGTGATATAATTATGTCCTATTATGTTCCATTCAGACTGAATAGATGACACCTTGTAAACATGCTGTAGACAGACTGTTAAGAAGCAGAGCCCCCTCAAAGACATCTGTTCTCATCTCTGGAAAGGCTAAACAAGGCAAAAGTGGCATCTTGAGGTCTGCATCGGCAGTCACCTACTGTATTTTTGTGAGCTATCAAATAAGACAAAAATGTGGCCAGCAGTGACATGAAAGCAAAGGCAGCATTTTATCTCTTAATAAAACATTGCAAAACTAAATGTCAAAAGAAAAACTAAGAAATATTTATATATGTTCATTTCTGAATACACACAGACATTTTTTTTTTACTTATGGTCCGTTGCAGGGGACATCCAAGCTAAACCTTCAAAACAGCAATGCTAATTTGCACTCTGAAAAAAATCCTGTCGGGAGAGGCCATAAAGAAGTGCATTTTAATCTTAACGATAACAACCTTATAAATGAATTAGGAGGAGCAGTCCATCTACAGCCTCATAAAACATTCTATAATTGTCAGGCTTACAGTGCTTTACATCGCCAAGTCCAGATTGCCCTAATGCTCTCCTCCCCCCATCCGTCTCTCTATACTCTATACTGTGCCAGTGGTTCACAAATATATAGAGACCTGAAGCAGGTGAATAAATCACACCATGAATTAAAGGTCACTCTCGGTCTTCCCCAGCTGGCATGCATGTTGCCTGTGTGAGGAGTACTGGCCAAACTCTCCATTTTTCAAGAGCAGAGAGCAAGAGCTGGTCTGGTCTGGGTCATTAGATGAAGCAGATTATGGTAAACAACCCCCCAAACAGATCCGCTGGAATAAACAAGCACTGACACCAACCAAAATCTCTTTTAATTCCTCATAGTTTTATGCTCCATTCTACCGGTTGTACGTTAATATTACCTTTCAATTACGACCATTCAAAAAGTTAGTTGTATTAAGACTACAGAAAAGTAGGCTTAATGTTTAGACAATGAAAAAGCAGCTTGTGCACTCTGATTCATTTAATTCTGTTTCATTCATGACATGTTCTCAAAGGTAGTCCTCTGTTTTTTATATTTTCTTATATTTCAAAATAAAAGCATTAATGAGGTGCGTCAGTGTTGTGGTTGTTTCAATGGTTTATCTAACTGAAAACATCTATGCAAAAGTACCATATATTTAAATTCTTGAAAACCTAAGCAATAATAATGCAAAGAAATTCAATTTTATTAAATCAGACCATCAGACTAGTCTACTGTCAGGTTTAACACATTCTGAAGGTTAACTAAGACAGGTTTATCACTTATTCACATTCCTGAGTACCCCCCTGTTCACCTACTATAAACCTGGGGTGGTTTCCAGTTCTGTTTTGAATATTCATGTTATAAACATATTTTTTACACACAGTCTAAAAAAATTCTACCTCAACTGTGTCCCTTCATTCAGAAGTCCATTCTCAAAGCATATGTAGGCATACTGTAAATGTTTGGAATGTTCACAAAGAACTCAAAGAACAGTTCTACTAGCTAAATAACTCTTCTAGAATGTTTATGAATTGGAGCGCGATAGTAGCCAAATCCAGTTCAGTCGACTGCTGTCTTTGACAATGAATAGGGTGGAAACGAGGCATTGTAATGATGTTAAATTCCCTGAAGTTGCTGGTGAGGAATAATTCCCCTTTGCTAGGCTATGGTGGGGAAAAGGCAAAGAAAGACAAACACAAGCTTTCTTATCCATTCAACTTCATGCAGAGTAACATCCTGGGTGTTTGTTGTGTAACTGCAGTTCAGGCTGATGATGCTAGTGGATTGTGCTGAATATAATCCCAACAGATATACATAAATAGTCTTTACATACGGGATGCATATGCGATGGTATATAGCCTATAAAGATCAAATGCAAAACCCTTTAGAGCCATGCATTTTCTTATCAGTCCTGCTCCAAATGGATTATTTTCACTTTGTGTTTTGACTTATTCTTACAAAAACAACTTTATTTGTGCCTATTTCTGAGGACTATTCATATGTTTATTCCACAGCTTATTTCTATGCACTAAAAGTACTTGCGGCACAACAGTCAAAATCCTTCAGTCGTCTTTTAGTGTTTTGTTTGTAATGTCTTAAATAATGAAAAGCTCGGATCTTTAATCCTTGAACGAGACTTCAAACATGTTTCTGCTGCTAGCGTGGGCATGTTTTATCGTTGTCGGTACCAAGGCACCCCACCGGCTGTGACTCCTTCCAGGAAGCCAGGTAATTTCACCATTGCTACCTTGAGCATTAATCAAGTGAAAACATTCCAATCAAACCACTCAATTAGGGTCAGAATTAATTAGTGTGCTTATAAATGCATAAAGTACAGATGTGTGTGTGTGTGTGTGTGTGTGTGTGTATGACGAGCTCCACCCCCCTGTACAGAGTCTCATCCTCACATTAATGAATGTAATTAAACAAGGAAAGTCGACTTTGTTTCTGGCCTAGTTAATCACACATATTCAATGTGACTCCATCTGCTACAGAATCTCACATAAACTCACTTGCTAAACAAGAGCGAAGAGGAAAAGATATCCCACACACCACTGAAGATATATATTTCACAGTGCAGATAATCACAATCAGGTTTTATTTGCCAAGTATACTTGCGTAATTTGACTTAGGTGTTTTACTTTCTTGACAAGCAACAAGGACATTCATCACTATACATCCAGTGCAATAAGTACTATGGACACATGATTGGCATCAAGACAATAGACAATAATATACATAGATGACTATCAACATTATATACAAGTAATACATTATACAAGGGTTAAAAAAAACAGTCAGGTGCAATGAAAACATAATATGCAGGTGTAGTGCAAAAGAGCACAGCCAGTGCAAATACAAAGATGAGGATATTGGGGGCAAGGGGGGAGGGGTTACACAATCCTGACCTGTTCTTTCCCCTAGTCTGGGTCAGAACAGGGCCATCGAAAGGGAAACAAAATGTAATGTAAATATGGACTTGGTTGTGGAAGAGCATGGATCCCTTAATAGATCAGCATACAGCTCAAAAATTAGCACAAAAAATCAAAGCTGTCTACATTCAGCAGAGTATTGACAAAAAGACTTAGCATTCTTTCTGAAAATGTTAGCGTGACTTACTGTGTGTGTGTCTGTATGCTGCCGGGAGGAGTTGACTGAGGAATCGGCTGAAAGAAGGCGCTCAATGCCAGTGGCCTGAGCGGTGCTAGTCTGGCAGAGCTGACATTCAGAAGATGCCTTAGAGTGACTCTTGTAATATTGGGTTTAGTTCTGGGGCCCGGACCCCTCTGAAGGACAACAGGGGAAAAAAGAAACAACAAGACCACGAAATGTGTGTGTGTGTGTGTGTAGGAGGGATTGTGTGTGTGTGTGTGTGTGTGCGTGTGTGTCTGTAAAATATGGTCATTTAACTAAACTGACCTTAAAGGACAGTATAAAGAGAGGGTAGTGGGAAGGATTATGTGTGTGTGTGTGATTGTGTGTGTGTGTATGTGTGATACAAAGTATGGTCATCCACCATCCACCTAAACTGACTTTAAAGGACACTAAGAGGAGAGAGTAGTGGAACAAGGAAAATCAGCCCTTGGACTGTGAAAGAAAAAAAAGCAGTGTTGAGAGTACTCCCAAATTAAAGCATCAGTGTGCCTGATATTGTGCCTGAATATTTATGCACAAGACTGGAAGTTAAATCAAAGCAATGGAAAGTTAATGCTAATTGTAGGCTAGTAAACAGTTTTACAGACGTGTCGTGTTTGAAAAATGCTAAAAGCTTTCGTCAGCCATGGGGCTAGTGCATTTTCATAGCTGTATCTCTCAAATAACTGCACTAAACTGGCTTTAAAACCCATTCTGGCTTTTCGGTTTTGTTCTTTTATGGCATTTTCTTCACTTTCGTACTTCACTTTCCATGTAATCCTTGTGTGAGTGTGTGTGTGTGTGTGTTGGAGGGGGGGGCAGATATCAGCATCTGTTACCCCTGCAGCAGTAGTGAGTTGCCATGCTGTTTTTGGTCTCTCTCTCTCCCTATTTCTGTGTGTGTGTGTGTGTGTGTTGCCTTGGAGCTCTATGTATGGGTGCCCTGGGAGTGGGGTTAAGTATAGGGAAAGATTTCAGTCAGGAGTGTCTCGGAGCGTAGCCTGTCAGGTGTAGTCAGCATGTGTGTGTGTATGTATATGTGTGCGCACACACACACACACATATATATATATATATATATATATATATATCTGTATGTGTGTGTGTGGAAGAGGAAGAGGGTTCAGGCCATCTCCACACAAGAACCTGCCAGGAGGGGTTAGTGTGTGTCTTCATGTATAGTACAGTGTGTGTGTGAGTGCGCATGTACAGTTTGTGTGTGCGCATGCATGTGCGTGTGTGCTTGCATGCATGTGCGTGTGTGTGTGTGTGAGTGTGTGTGTGCATGTTAGCCTGTCAAGAGTGGTCAATGCTGCGGTGAGAAGGATGATTGGCAGCACTGGGACTAGCATCCCCACCCTCCTCTCCCCCTCTCAGTTTAACCGTGATGGATCCTCTCTGAAGAACGCTGCCCCACTATCTGCATTCCTGTCTAGAGGCCCAGCACATGTGCTCCTGTAGTACTCAGCAGATGTGGCCCATATCCGGGCCAGATCTGCAACAGATGCGAAATGGGTGCATTTACATTGAATACTATGTTTCTATCCTACACTGTAAAAATAAAAAAGCAAGGGTAAATAAAGCTAAAATAGATACAGTGCTCAGCACACAATAGTTTACAGATTGTGCACTGAAATAACAATAGAGAACTAGAAGTATGTATGTAGTATGTTTATAAATGTATGTTTTTTATCCCAATAAATGTTTTTCCCCCTTTTTTGCTTTTCTTATTTCCTTCTTACCTCATTCGAGACTGCAGCAAGCACTACAATGTTTAGAAATATAGGTTTAGAAATTCCTTAGAAATGTAGGTTTTTTTAAAGAAATGTATTGCAATAATCATAAAATGGCCCTGTAATGTCAACAGGCATTAAGAAATCATGTTCATTTCAAGAACTTATATCGCGGACAGCAGTACTACAAGCCTGGCTATTCTCGTTTAAAAAGGAGAGTTTATGTTGTCATGTTTCGTTTTGGCCTGAAGCGCCGCCTTCCATCTATCTCCCAATCACGAAGTCAGTAGTGTTTCAGCATCCAAGTTGCCTGCTCTGCTCTAAGTAGCCTAACACAGCTGCAGCTAAAAAAAATAAAAAATGTCTAACATTTACAAAACCTAAAAGACCTCGATATGAATCCAAGAGTAGTAGTTCTTGTAGTTCTGACGTTGGCTCCATTGTTTGTATTCACTCAGCATGGGTGTTACGACCCTCTGCACCCATGTTGGTCTGGACTACTGCAGGGTTTAGGCTAACGTGGATTGGCAGAGCGATTATTGAAATTGGCTACACCTGGAGGCTGTCCTTTAAAACCTGAAGCCATCTAAGAGACTGTTGATTCTTGACTCTTTGGGCCCAATAATGCACACGTCGCACAGTGCTTTCGTGACTTGCGCAACCTAGCATTGCAATTTTATGCAAGCGCATCGTTCTTTTTTCCGTCATAAATGGACGTTGTCAAGATAGCAGATGGCTTTGCGCTCTGTCGGGCGTGTCAGTGAAAAGAAGGGATGTGGTGCGGTGCATAGCGCAAATTTGCTATTTTACCAAAAGTAAAAGAGAATTTGCCACTGACTAAAAAACCTGGTCAGGAATCATTCGCGCACTGTTCAAAGGCTATTTTACGGGAAATGGAAGAGTGCAGGCACAGGGTGCTTCTGAGCAAGCAGCAGCCCAGTCTTCGAAATATAAAATTCAAATGTACATCACATACATCACACCATGGTTATTTTATTAAAATATAAAATATTTGCAAACCTTAGCTGATTGCAGTAAGCACGGCCGGATCAATGCACAGGCTTTATATGGCTTCAGCCTAGGGGCCCCCAATTGGTAAAAATGAAAAAAAAAAACTTAATATCCATTGGATCAAAATAAACATTTAAATAAAGCGGACGCTGATTGGGTGAGGCCAATCCGCCTTCAGTATTTAAACGTCAGGCGCATGTCACTCACGCCACAGTTGAACAGCAATATTAACAGAGACAGATGATATCTAGACATATACAATGTGTGACCGAAAATATGACAGCGCTGGGCGAGGGGGGGAGCCTACAGCAACCTGTAGCCTAGGGGCTCCTGGCCATGTTGATCTGGCCCTGGCAGTAAGCACTGAGAATTAATAAGTAACTGACGGGCTATTTGACCAGTGGCGGACACGTAGGGATGTAAATACACCTTTCAAGCGAGATTGTACATATTAGGCTACACCACCAGAACATCATTTAATTTAATATTTTGGTTATACTGTATATACTGTAAATCTCCCTCACATACATTTTCTTCACATTAAAACATTTCACCAAGTATAATCTGCCATCTGGAACATGGAATGCGCAGGACTTTTCAAGGGAATGAGAGTGTGAACTGGTTTGTAACATGCTACACCCCAAACACACCCATGACTAATTTACTCATTTAAAGGTGCTCTAAGCGATGTGATGCGTTTTTAGGACTAAAACATGTGTTGTTACATACAGCAAACATCTCCTCACAATCTGCTAGCTGCCTGTCCCCTGAACACACTGTAAAAAACGCGGTCTCTGTAGACAGCCCAGGCTCCACAAACGGCAACAAAAACACAGTGGGCAAACCTAGCATAACAAACGAAAACGAAACATAACAGTGTTCCAGCCAATAAACGACAAGAAGGAAATGCACATTCATGAGTCTTACAGGAAGCATGGGAGGGAGGGGGAGGAGTGAGCTATCCTCCGTTTTGTTTGACAATACTTCGAACGTCAACAAGAAGTGACGTGAAACAGCATCGCTTAGAGCGCCTTTAAGACAACCCATTTGAACTATGTGCCAGGCGCAATGTCCACTTTTCCAATAGGCAATATAGCGTTCTGCGCTGGCCCCTCCCCCAAAGAGAACTGCGTTTTAGACTTCAGACTATGCACGATTGAACTTGAAAATCGGGCCCTTTGACTCTGACACTCCCACTTGGACATACACATTTCTCCACTTACATTGCACCACACGCATGCATGCACTCACACACTATTGCAACTTCACACAACCACAAACAAACCTAACTCTGATCCTTGACGGCTTTTCTCACTACCATTCAAATCTGTATCCCCTAGACATATGCTTCTGGTAATTAAATATTCTTTTGTTGTTCATATTGGTGTTTGTCTCCGTTTATGTTATGGCCCAAACAAGCCTGGGTTGCAACAGTGGGTCATCATGTTCAGTGATAATGCTTATTATTTTGCGAAAAGGCAACCTGGTCTCACAGAAATCCGTGAAATAGACAAGGCCGGATTTCTGTGAGACCAGGTTGGAAAAGGAATGCTGCATTTGATCATCTGTTTAGGTGATAACATCATGATATGGCATTATTTTAAATGCACCATTGTCAGAATTAGACTTTTACATATTAAGTCAGGTGGAAAATACGCGTAAGGAAACTTTCCACGAGGAACGCCCCGATTTAAGGGTTGCTCCGCCTAGAACACGCAACTGGCCTTATGGCGCCAAGTGACCGATTTGAGCCTATGGCAGAATGCAGCTACGCGCTTTTTTTACTTAAGCCACCTGGAGAATTCTGCCCTATATGAATAACAGTTAATGAGGATTACTCAGCTAATTCCATTCTGGTAACTTATACCCACCCCCGTGCAGGCATGAATCACACAGCCATGAATGAAGGCAAAACAAATTTATTTTTTACAAAGGATTAAAGGAGAAGTTTGGTGTGATTTGGACCTGGGCTGTATTGAAAGATGTTACAGAGTACAAACATATATCCAATATTCACCTCCGTTCTCTCCCAGCGTTCCGTATTAAACCGTTTTTAGCCGAAGCTTTCATTAACCTTACACTGCCAGTCTCAGGGCATAGCAAAGCCTATGCAGCTAAATCGCTATTTTTACACCATTAACAAGGTTCAAAGTAACTCCATACTTCATTGGTAGACTTCAGAGGGCCCTGATATTTAAAACGAGACAATGAGAACTTTGAAAGTGCGCAGGTACTTTATTACATTAATAATACGGTTTATTCAGACATTACCTTCACACATAATCTGGAATACTCAGCAAATCAAAGAAGTAAATGTAAATAAATGTGGAAGAATGTCTGGAGTAGAAAATGCTTCAGAGCTTATTTATATTGCTGTATGTAGATGGCGCATGTTATGTGAACATGTGTCTACATTTACAGGAGGATCAATTCAATGAAGCACAGCATGGAGCAGTGACTTGTGCCACAGATAAAAATGGAACAGAACTACCTCCCTGCTCTTGCCATATGGCAGCTGATCAGGTGGTTAGTATACATACATGTTGGGCATATGCCCTAGTGACTCTGTTTGGTCTTATTTATGCACTCCACCTTCAGTACCCAGACAAGCTTTTATTCAGACTCTTCTGCTTAATTTAGATGATGGAAGGAAATCACTGAAGCCCAAACTACAGCCATTGAGAAATGAGCTGGAACTCTTAGCCACTTATTATGAAATTGGGTTCTTCAACCTAACCTGATGTTAGGCACACCCATTTTTCCTTTTTTCAAAAAAAAAAAAACCGGCATACCCCAATTGAAAGCTTGATAGTTCCTACATAGTTTTAGACTCAGGGATGTGCCTCATGCCATTGGAAAGGTAACACCTTCAAGTTTTCTCTAGAAGAATATGTATGTTTCTGGGACATATGGACACAGAGTTATAGAGGCTGGAACTAAGTTTTTTTTTCCGCTCATTTCAAATGTCTATGAACTAACTAAGATATGAAGGTACCATCCATTTGATATTCCCAAATAAAAAATCTAAGTCCTAACTCCATCTCTCAACCTGTTACACAAAAAATTTGAAGTCAAAAGACCAAAAATATGATTTTTGAATATACATTTTTGAAAAATATGTTTATACGTTTTGATTGGGACCCCTATGTAAATTCCCATAGAGACTTTTTGTAAACAAGAGGGCCTACTGACATTCAAAAGTTTATAACTTGAAAACCCCTTTACCTAGAAACATAAAGTGTGGGACACAGGTGGGACGGTGTGCCTTAAGGGGTGATATGTCTTCAATTAACTTGTTTGAACTTCTGTGTGTGGGTGGACACTTTGTCTTACTTTTTAACACATTAGTTCTGGTTATTGGTTTAATTTCTCTTCAATGAGGCCAAAAAATTATAACAATACAGTATAATATTGTTTTTTGTGTTTGTGTGTGTTTAAAATGTTTTCGCAGTGGTTTTAGTGTTGCATTGTTAAGTTAATGTCTTTGTGTGTGTGTGTGTATGTGTGTGTGTGTTTGCTATTGTCTCTGTGTGTACCAGAATGTGTGTGTGTGTGTGTGTGAGTGTACTGCCATCCTTGCGTGTGTGTGTGTGTGTGTTAGGGATGAACAATTAATCGCATTTGCAATAGAATTGCAATTTTGAAAAGCGCAATTTTGAAATCACAGAGGCTCTTTTGTTTTGTAACTGCATAGACTGAATGCATAGACTTATTTGTACTCTGCACATGTTAAACAAGGATTGGGGTTCAACACAACAAGATATTCTCTTGAATAAAAATATGCTGATTAATGAGACAAGGCAAGTTTATTTATATAGCGCATTTCATACACAAAGTAGGCAGTTCAATGTGCTTTACAAAGACAAAAAATAAAAACATAGTGGATAAAATAAAGTAAGAAAACAAACAAATAAGATTAAAGGAAAGACTAAAAAGTTAAAAGAATAATAAGTTGATAAAGGACAGAAAATTAAAATAATTTTAGAATAAGGATTTCCCCAAAATTCACAAAATAAATTAATCATTAAGAGAAAGCATCAGAGAAAAGTTTGGTCTTAAGTTTGGTTTTGAAGCTGGTAACAGTAGGGGCATTTTTTATATCTTCAGGAAGTTGGTTCCAAATCTGAGATGCATAGTAGCTGAAAGCTGCTTCGCCACACTTTGTTTTGACCATAGGTTTTACAAGCAAATTTTTTTATTGTGTCCTGAGAGACCTAGGTGGTATGTATTTTTGAAACAAGTCAGACAAGTAACTAGGTCCTATACCATTTAGTGATTTAAAAACAAGTAGTAATGCTTTGGAATCAATTCTATAACTTACAGGAAGCCAGTGCAATGACTTCAAAATTGGGGTAATGTGGCTGGTTCTTTTTGTACTTGGTAAAACCCTGGCAGCTGCATTTTGGATCAGTTGAAGATGTTTAATGGTCTTTTTAGGAATGCCTGTGAACAGAACATTACAGTAATCAACCCCACTGGAAATAAAGGCATGGATAAGTTTTTCTAAATAATTTTTTGACATTAGACCTCTCAGTTTGGTGATGTTTCTCAAGTGATAAAAGGCTGATTTGGTGATAGCCTTCATGTGACTGCTGAAGTTTAGATCACTGTCAATGATGATGCCAAGATTTTTAACAGACTCTTTTGCTTTAAGCCCTTTAGTTTCAAGGACAGGGGAGATTTTGAGCATTGACTCCTTCTTTCCAAAAATAATTATTTCATTTTTGTCTGTGTTAAGCTGGAGGAAATTGTGTGACATCCAGTTGTTAATTTGGTCCAAGCATTGATAGAGACATTAGGGGGGCAAAGTCATTAGGTGACAAAGCTAAATAAATCTGGGTGTCATCAGAATAGTTATGATAAGAGCTTGAGTTGTTCATGATAAGTTGTCCAAGTGGAAGCATGTAAAGGTTAAAAAGCAATGGTCCAAGGATTGACCCCTGGGGGACACCACAGGTCAATGACATAGGTGTTGAAGTACAGTTGCCCATGGCAACAAAGAAACTTCTATTTTGTAAGTATGATTTTAACCATTTGAGAACTATACAAGAAAACCCAACCCAGTGTTCAAGTCGATGTAGCAGTATGATGTGATCAACAGTATCAAAGGCAGCACTGAGGTCTAGTAACCCCAAAACAGATGTTTTGCCTGCATAAGTATTAAGACGTATGTCATTTACAACTTTAACAAGCGCTGTTTCAGTGCTGTGATTAGCCCGGAAACCTGACTGGAACTTATCAAAACAATAATTAGATGTCAAGAAAGCAGTTAATTGATTGAATACTATTTTTTCAATTATCTTTCCAGTGAACGGTAGATTTGATATTGGCCTGTAGTTGTTAAGCACTGAAACATCCAGATTATTCTTTTTCAGCAGTGGTCTAACAATTGCTGTCTTTAGTGATTTAGGGAAAATGCCACTTTGCAAAGATGAATTTATAATTCGGAGCACGTCAGGTGCCACAAGGTATAGAACAGTTTTTAAAAAGCTGGTTGGCAGAACGTCCAGTTGGGATGTAGAAGAGCTTAGATTTTGTACTGTTTTCTCAAGCGTTTCATAGTCAATAAAGCTAAATGTTGACATTGTGTTTAGTTCCCCTCTCTTTGAAGACATTGGTTCTAGCGTTTGAGATATTTGTGAAGTTATGTTCAGTCTTATTTTGAGTAGTTCATTTTCTATTTTTAATTAGAGATTGTGTACAAATATGCATATTAATGGGACATATTTGGTGCTTGTAGTTTTTATTGTGAAAAATCGCAATAAAATCGCAATATTGGTTGGAAAAATCGCAATTTAGATTTTTGTCCAAATCGCACAGCCCTAGTGTGTGTATGTCTGTGTATGTGTTAATTTTAGGAAGCATTCACAATCACTGCTGCTGTGTATTGGAATTAAAGGAGAAGTTCGGTGTGATTTGGACCTGTACTGAAAGATGTTTTCCGGTCACCGCCATCTTGAAATTAAGATGTGATAAGACGATTGACAAGCTACAACCCTGTTCCCCTGTCCTACCTGTTAGTCGTAGCTTGTCAATCGTCTTATCACAACCTATTTCAAGATGGCAGTGACTGTCTGAATAAACTGTCTTTTTAATAAACTACCTGTGCACTTTCAAAGTTCTCAGTGTCTCGTTTTAAATGTCAGGGCCCCCAGAAGTCTACCAATGAAGTGTGGAGTTACTTTGAACCTTGTTAATGGTGTAAAAATATAGATTTAGCTGCATAGGCTTTGCTATGCCCCGAGACTAGCAGTGTAAGGTTAATGAAAGCTTCGGCTAAAAACGGTTTAATACGGAATGCTGGGAAAAAATGGACGAGGGAATTGGATATGTATTTGTACTCGGTGACATCTTTCAGTACAGCCCAGGTCCAAATCACACAGAACTTCTCCTTTAAGTTTTTAAGATTGATAATTTTTAACATTTGTATGTACTTTCAAGTAACATATCCTAATGTTACTGTGTAAAATAATAAAAAATTGTTGGCATTTTGTGTCTCAGTCTCAGTTTGCTTAATGTACGTTGAAGTCAGTCGTTTTCCTCACATTATTATTAGGTGGTATAACAAATGATGTGAATGTAGTGAGTTCAGTCTACTTAGTGTCAAAGTTCATTAACATGAGTATATTCAGTTAAACACAATGAATGAAATCAGATTATTGTACTTGTAAAGATTTAGGTGATGAAGGTCACCTAACATTAACTAAACTAGTACAGTACACTTATTTTATTGAAATAAGTTTAATTAAACAGTTAAACAGCCCTAAACAGAAGAGTTGTTCAATTAAGTCAACATTAGTCTTTGAAAAGTATCTTTGCAAGTTCCTATATCTATATATAAAAGCCTGTATATGTATATTCTCCCAAATTTAGGACAGTTTTACTTGCAATTGAAATTGGGCCCCTTACTCAAATGGGTTCACATCCCTCTATGACCCCACAGAAATCTCTAATTTCCACTCCTTTATACGTACCATAGGAGGAGGTTGACTTTGTTACACCATTGCTGTATTTACGTTTAAGGCGAGCCTTAAAAGGTAAATCTACTGTATATTTGCGGACCTCCATGCTAGCTGTACAGTACACTTTGTGTTGCCCGGTACAGTGATTTGTACTTCCACGCTACTGGTGTGGGATTCAGAGAGGGACTCTCCTCCTGAAAACACAGAAGTCGATTCAACACTGACACCAACTGTTCCATCAACCAAGAAAGGAATCCCTGCTTTCATTTCAGTTCTGACTGAAAGACTGTGCGAGGTGGAGAATTGCCATGTCGTTGTTTTTATTTGGGTTGTTTCTAGTTTAGCCGTCATAATTGCTTGAGCAGAACTTTTGTTTACTACAGTGATGGTTTTTGCGGTATATGGGGGAGTAACTGTGACAATAGCTTGGTCTTTAGAATACTCTAAAACTTTGATCTCTTCTTCATACTTGTCACCATTTACTGTTAGTGTCTCATGGGACCGTCTGTACCAGGTACTATATCCATCATGAGTATCGGAATATTTTATCCAAGGCAAGTAGAATGAATCTCTATGTTTCACAAATCCCAAGCCATACTTGTTTTTTCCAACATAAAACTTATTTGCATCCTCAATACTAAAGAATAAACCTGGATCAATACAGGTTCTGACAGAATTGCTTTCAACAGATCCAGAGGATCCTGATTTCCACTCTAGAATTTCAAAGTCATCTTGATTGACGAGGATATAAAACCTTTTTGTTCTTGCCAAGTCTGGATATGAAGGGTAGAAGCAATAATCACCAAATGTATAATGGTAGAATCCACTGCTACAGTCCACCATTGGTCTGCAAACATATTCTTGACGCTCAGTGTAGTCATTGTAGATTCCCACAGCTCCGTCAGGGAGAATCCCCTCAAACCTCTTCCACTCAAGGTTTGGATTGTCATGGAAGACGTATGGATAACTACCATCTACGACTGACCAGACCCATTAGGATGGTTTAGCAAGAGGTAGGGGGAAAAAATCAACAACACAGTGTTAGAAACAACCTCTGCATAAGCCTACCAGGGTTCCCATTCTTTTTCGCTGACAAAATTTCAGAACTTTTCCATGACCTGAAGTGAATTTTCCATGACTTCACAAGACCCTAAATGTGCAGAATTTAGCATACATTTAAGGCTAAGTAGGGGGCAGACAGAGGCAGTCAGAAATGCTGTAAACAGTGGTGTGAGCATTTATTGGTTACTTGCAACAAACAGGAATCTCGAGCTTGGAAAGCCAGGAGGCACAGCACCAAAGTTCCCACCTTCGTGGTTACTTCGTACTGGCCTGCCGAGTAACATTGAGCTACAGTATTTAAAGGTATAGTTTGGTTTTTAACACTTTGAGCCCCTTTCACAAGTTGTCTAAAATGCAATAAATTATTGACGATCGGTCCTGTCACCTCTATTTGGGAAATGTAGAATCACCTCTGCCTGCTTCAAAATGGCTTGCAACAGACAATTGTTTCTATCCTTAGAACACACAATTACACAATCCTTAGAACAGACAATTGTTTCTATCCTTTAAACAAGTGCTACTCACCAGGTGGTTAGTGGTGCTTGTTGATGTTCCAACCCAAGTATCATAGCGAAATAGAGTTTCTGTCATGATTTATTTGCCATTTTGTAAGTCCGATAGATTTCTATGAAAAGACTCCTTGATATCACTCCGCCAGCCCTAAAGCTACAACGAAGCGGAAGTTTATGTGCGGTTGTGATGTGACAGAAAAAATTGTTCTGGGATTTACAAAGTGCCAAATAAAACATGATAGAAGCTGTATTTAATAGCAATTATAACGCTAAAAAACATATCTTTGTTATTTGATTTTTTTTATGTTTTTATTTCTCAATCTCAATTTTATTTCTTTTATGTTTTTATTTCTTTTTAATAAAGCATTTTTAATTTAATTAAGCATTTTTTCGCACATATACCACTTCTGTGTTGCACATACACACCAAAAGCTCACACACACGCCACTTTCACGCCGCGCATAGACAATTTCTGTCCAGCACATCCATGCCAAAAGCTCGCACACACACTAATTTCATTTCGCACATGCACCACTTTTGTCTCGCACATGAACATTCAAAACTCTATATCACATTTTTTACATATAACCAACACTATGATGCGGGTATGTCGTGTCGTATGATGCGGGTATGTCGGCCCGGGGGAGATGTCATATCACAAATTAACTTTATTGCTCGATTCAGAGCTTCCTCTCGAGTAGTGGCAGGCATTTTCAAAAAACGTGCTCTCTCTCATTGAACCACGGACCCCTCAAAGGTTGGGATGTGCGAGGGGTTCTAGTCCTCATTTAAATGTTAGCTCGCACACATACCATTTTACCCTGACACACGTTATATTTGCCATAGGCAACGCATCTCACATCACGGTGTTCATTAGCATTTCACAAATGTATTGGCTATGTGTAAGATAAATGTAGTATGTGTGGGGTTTTTGAATGTGCTTGTGCAAAACAAAGGTGGTGAAAGTGCAAAGTAAGAACAGTGTGTGTGCGAGTTTTTTGCATGGATGTGCAGGACCGAAATTGGCTATGCACGGCGTGAAAGTAGTATGTGTGTGTGAGCTTTTGGTGTGTATGCGAAGTTAAAGTAGTGTGTGCGTGAGCTATTGATGTGGATGAGCAAGACAGAAGTGGTGTATGTGCGACGTAAATGTAGTGTGTGCGCAAACTTTTACTGTCGATGTGCAAGACAGAAATGGTGTATGTGCAAGCTATTTATTAGCATGTTTAAGAAAAAGTAGTGTATGTGCAAACTTTTTAATGTTCATGTGCAAAAAAATACAGTGTATGCGCAAGCTTTTCATGTGCATGCGCAAGGAAAAGTAGTACACTTGTATGCTTTTAGTGGATATGTGTGAGCTATTCCTGATATGGCCTAGACGGCACCTCATAGAAGTTCACTAGCTGATATTGTTGTGGGGCTGTGTTGAAATGTTTCTTTGCAAAAAGAAACAGCCACACTGATTTAGAACAATAGGACAATTTTAGCTTCAAAATACATTGGCTATTCTTGTTTAGCTATGGATTACATTTTAAATCAGCATTTTCAATCAAATTTTTTGGGGTCTACTTTTTGAACGCATGAACCCCAATCATGTGGCCCTTGAAAACCTTTTAAATTTAATGATGTGTTTTGGACCACAATGAAAATTAGTTTGACCCGCCTGGCCTATATGCAAAATAAGCATGCTTACTATATTGGCTTGTAGAAACACTAGAAAACTTTTGGAGAAGATGCATCAGGGGGGTCAGTCCGATTATGGTGTGGAGGGTGATACCAGCAGAGTAGTCTACTCTCAGGACCACAGCTGTGAGAATAGCGGGGAGTAAGAACCTCATCTGAGAAATAAACACATTACAACGATTAAGCATCATTTATAGTCAGGAAAGGGTAAATATTTGCTGCCAAAGGTGCTCTTCCTGCCTGCACAAGTATCCTGTGTTCTGTGCAATTGTCAACAATATTCTTGTAGGCTACATGTTGAATGGAAAACAACAAACTGTTAGTCACACTTTTCATTGGTGTAACCCTCCTTACTGTAAAATCTACTCGTTATATTACAGTGCAAAGGCATTGAAAACAACACTATGTTTGTAAACACCAGCGATAATGTTACAATTAACAACATCAACAACACTTCTCAGTATGAAAATTCTGTAATGTAAATAAGAAAGTTTTTATTGTATTAATTTCTATGTTAACCATATAACGGTCATCTAAATTATGCCCACCCACAATATTTCCCAATGAACAGCCGTGCAGCTCAAAGTATGCACGCTCATCCAAAACATATTCTCACTGGCCAGTGCAGCAAAGTTGGAGCACATTGGTTGGAGCTTCCTAATTACCGGTATGTCGTAATGGCAAGCAACAACCCCTGAAAAATATGCCACGCACTCACGTCTACCAAGGGGTCTCGTTGCTGCGTGCCTTTGTCGAGATCTGGAATCTGTTAATTCACTTCTTTTCACTGCAGTCCACAAGGCCACGTAGCGGTGACACAGCGGGAAGTCGCCAACGTCCAATTCACGTCAGTACAACAAGCAGCTTCTTAGAGTCTTCAGAAACTTCTTAGAAACTTCACAATAATAGCACAAATAGAGTTAACAGTCGTGTTTATGTAACACACATACATCGTTGGGGAAAAACAACGTATCTAGGCTAAATTAAGAGTCTTTTCTGTATTAGCCTTCCCAATCACATTTCGCCGTCTTCTTTTTGTCTCCAAAAACAAAACTAAAACTAAAAAAATGATCCCATGCTTATAACGCCACTTTTCTGAATGGTAGAACTTCACAAAATAATGGAACACATTGAGTCTACAATGAAGGTACAAAGAATTGCTTCTCTTCTAGCCTTTTTTCTGCAATAACAATCAAAGGTTAATTTCATAAGGGCACTACATTGGTTAGGCTATATGTAAAGCACTTGTAGCATTTGTGTGAAAGAATCGGCTGTTTGGTATTGATACTTGTTATACAGGTGTTTATCTTAACTGTTTTTTACAGTTGTAATGCATCTGTTAAATGTTCTGTGTGGAGAATATGCACAAAATAAATAAAAATAAACAAAAACTTAGTTGATTGTTGATTGCATTGCCAAACAACGTAACTGCATATGCATCTGGTATGCTAGCTGCACGGTGGCTCAGAGGAAAGCACTCCAGGGAGTCATCAACGCTGCCCAAAGGATCATCTGCTGCCCTCTCCTCACACTGGAAGAACTACACAGCTCCCGCTGCCTCAAAAAAGCCCATAACATCATAAAGGCCACCTCACACCCTGGACACACCCTGTTCGAACTGCTGCCTTCAGGTAAACTGTATATTGTAGAGCAATACATACAAGGACAAATAGACTCAAACACACTTAATACTAAAAGTAGATAATGATCACCTAACTGCCTCATGATTTAAGCGCCGACTATACTTTATATATATATAATAGAATACAATATATAAACAATACAATATTCTCTGATATTTGCTGCTCTAACTCATCTCCTTTTTCTGCCTCCATGCCATAACCACCCTGCTGAGAGACACTTGACTCCTGGATGGTGCTTAACCACTCTTCCTGATGACACCACCCTGCTGAGGGCTGACCCCTCCTCGTCTGATCCAGCGGCACTCCGAAATGACTGCTTGATCCAGGGTCCCTGATCTCCAGCCACCAGCTCTACAGACAACCCTAACATATTCACACCATATCATACCATATCATTCATTGATCAATTAGTCTAAACCCCCCTGCAACACCTTCCTGTTAGGTACATGATACCCGTTCAGACAGTAAATACAAAGACTCATATTGTAACACACATGCATACAGACCCATATCACGTCATGGTAAAAGGGACAAGATGCCAACAACTTCCGTCACTGAAGTCTTCATTATCTTTTTGTGTGTTTTTCCTCTCGTGTCAAGCAGATCCCGATTGAAAAGCCATCATAATGAATTTATCTTCATCAGCTGCATGCAATACCGGCCCTACCCTACGTAAATGCATTGCCTGAAAGCTGCCTGGATCTGTACACCTGCAAGGAAAAATGACTGCTTTGATTGGGCCTGAGTGACTCTGACCTCGCTACCTCCCATTTTTTTCCTCTTTAAATTTGTATAGTTATAATAAGCATTTTGAAGAGCATTTTCTTTTTCTGCAAGTGAATTTCCACTACACTATTTGTAGCCTGATTCTCACACGTGCAGCTCAGTCTGTAAACTGAGTTACTGGTGGAGTCATATTTCATGTCTTTCTCTCCCTCTCTCTCTCTCACACACACACACACACTCACTCTGTATCTCTTTCTCTCCCCCCCCCCCCCCCTCATTCTCCCCCATCTCTTTCTTTCCTCTGTCTCTCTCTTTCTCTCAGTCTCTCTGACTTTCTTCCTCCCGCTCTCTCTCCCTCTCTTCTCTCTCTCTCTCTCTCTCTCTCTCCTCTCTCTCTTCTGTCCATCCCTCTCTCCATCTTCCTCCGGGCTCCTGCTGAGGTTTTATCAGTAATTATTCGGAGAAAGCTCGAGTCTCTCGGGTCATAATCATAATTATCATTAACATATCTCATTAAAGGCGGTTGACTGGCCTGGGACAGAGGGGGGGAAGTGGACTAGATGATCACTCTCTCCGACTCCTCGGATGAATCCTAATGTCTTTCCTAAGCCCTAAGCACTGAACCCTCAAAGACTTGCGACTGGCATGAACCCACTGCAGGATTGCAAGTCAACTAATGCTACTAACTTAACGGAGCGGAAAATTGAATTGAAAGTGAGTTCTGCTGCCCCGTTCAGTTAGCATAGCTGCCAGTTTCTATTCGGTCGTACCTTGTACAAACATTTACACTTTAGATGTAAGGCTATGGATTTGTATTACATTGGACTACGGTATAATACTAATATAAGTTCCACAGCCTCAGTGCCACTTTGCATTTGCAACTAAAGAGGATATTATACTCAGTCTGTGGTTACATTCAAAATGAATGTTTGAGATCAGCTTTCCACACTCACAGATGTGACATCATCCGCTGTCCGCATATCCTCATAATTACAGCCAACGAGGTGACCAGTTATACGAAATTAATACTGAGGCAGAGTGTAAAACTCGGTCCGTCGTCCAAGCTATTTATTTCTCATACCTCGTCACTTCCAAGGCCGTTATCCTTCTTATCACTCGTTTGTAAATGTAGTATTTTTTTTAATCAACACTTTTTTATTTGTAGGATTAATAACTGACTTACAAAGTGTTTAGAGGATCTGCCCCTTTTTATCTGAGCGCTCTCATAAAAGCTCAGGCTACCCCCCGACAACTCCGGTCCTCCAATGACTGTCGACTGGCAGTCCCGGCACCTCGCCCAAGGCAATCCAGACTCTTCTCATGTGTCGTCCCACGCTGGTGGAATGACCTACCAAAAACAATCAGAACAGGGCCATCTCTGGAGGCCTTCAAAAAGCTCTTAAAGACCCAGCTATTCAGAGAACATCTTCTATCCTAGCACTAAAATGAACTGAAGCACTATCCCCTAGCACTATGCTCCTCAAGGTTTCTGCTATGTAGCTTGATTGTTATCCTCGTTTTGTAAGTCGCTTTGGATAAAAGCGTCTGCTAAATGCATAAATGTAAATGTAATAAGAATGAACTACAGAAATGAGCTGTTAGTTATTCCATTTTACTAGGGTTGTTATGCTTACCACTTCATCAGCCAATCAATAAAGAGCATCCTATTGATCACTCCCTATGATAAGCACAACCTACCTGTAATCTACCTGACAGATGTGATCTATAAGCATTCAGTCACACTGAATGAAGAATATTATGTCAAACATACTGAGTTTAGCATACTCCATATGTTAGGTTAGTCACATTGGGTTAGTTCTGGAATATTATGATATGGTTCTAGAATGTCCCCATTACTGTAGGTGAAGTAAGTGCAAATGATGCCATTGACATGGAGCCATTAGTGGACACTGTGTGGATTAGTGGTACAGAGCGGTTATGGGGGATTATGTTATTCACACCTTCGGCTCGGTGCCAGAGGGATGGGGGGTCAGGCCCTCCTCTGCTTTGAACAATATGGCCCTCAGTGGGAGGCGGCCATTTTATCTGGGTTTCTAATGATACGCAACAACCCACTGAGTCTGTCTTCGTGACCTCCGGATATCAGACAAAAACACACTCTGTCTCTTTCCCAAACACACACACACACACACACACCTTTCTATGGGCATGTTAGTGCACATGAACACAGAGTGCACACAGAGAGACATATTTCTACTCATACACGCAGGTCAGCTGACCTTATTCCAGTCAACCAAAAAGATGATTTATCTTTGACCTTCACAGCGCTCCCTGGTGGCTGAAACAGGCAACTGCACTACACGCTCTGAGCATGCAAAGTTCAGCCTGCTGCCTGTCAGCACTCAGCTTCTTCATCCCTGTCTCTGACAGACTTCCATATGGGCCTGAGAATGGTCGGCACACTGCCCTGTGTGTGTGTGTGTGTGTGAGTGTGTGTGTGTGTATGTATGGTTGC
>JAGFZM010001282.1:42971-55020 GCA_017657215.1 Limnothrissa miodon
TGTGTGTGTGTGTGTGTGTGTGTGTGTGTGTGTGTGTGTGTGCCCGCGCGCTAACGTTATGTGCTCTTGGTTAACATTAGATATCATGACTGGATGGGTTCAGAGGAATTGCAGAAGTTGACCGCGTCTGAGCCGCTGACGCTAGAGGAAGAGTTTGAGATGCAGCGCAGCTGGAGAGAGGACGATGACAGTAAGCAGCCGTCCTCATAATCCGTCCCCATTTACAGTCGATGGCCCACACGTCATTGACACTGTTTGTTAATCAATGACATATTTAAGCAACTAAAATCTCGCAACTAGCATCTTTATGTGGGTTAATCATCACACTGAACGGTTTAATAAGGGCCTACAATAGGCCCAAATTACATTAATTGGACCATTCTTTTATCTTCAATTATAATGTGGTGACCAACCATTAGATAATTCCTGGATGCTTTCTTTCAGTACTGCAAACGATATGGGTATTTAGGTTTACTAAACTCTTTACTGATACAGTTGATGTGTTACAGGATGTGATACAGGATGTGTTATCTGATCATTTGGCTATGGTCTTCTCTGGTTCCCAGAATGCACCTTCATCATTCTAGATAAGCAGAAGTGGGCGGAATCCTCTGTCCCAGAGGAGCAGTGCATGGTGGGAGATGTTAACGTCTTTCTGACAGACCCCAGCGACCGCTCACTGGCAGAGGTGGAGATCATGGTCGCAGGTGATGAAAGAATATGCACGCACACACACACACACACTCTCTCATATGAAAGAATATGCACACACAGACACACACTCACACACTCATCTTTCGATGTTGATGACCTCTCTTACTCCCTCTATCTCTCAGAGCCAAACTACAGAGGGAAAGGAATTGGGAAGGAGGTGACGCAGATGATGCTGTCTTACGGTACATGTTTATGAATTAACAACTAATAACTGATTTCACGTTCATTATCTGTTATCTAAGGCTTAGATTCTAAGACACAAGTGTTCTAAGAACACTTCACTGGTTTCCTTGACAACACAGTACTTCATGCTCTCTGCAGCGGTAACCAGACTGGGTATCAAGACGTTTGAGGCCAAAATTGGCCTGAATAACACCGTGAGCGTGGGCATGTTCAGAAAGTTGGGCTTTGGAGAGGTAAGTCTGTCAGCACTAGTTTGAGTGTTAAGATTTGTCAGTATCGTACCTTATTCGTACTGTACATTAAATTATCAAATGAGTAACAGCCAAACCCAAACATCCATCGGTGTATGGATGTGTGTGTGTCGAGGGGTAAATGGAAGGTGTAATACTGTAAAGCTCATAGATGCATTTGTTTTTAAATTACCCAACAACCAGAGATAATTCATCACTTTACTGTCACATCTTTTGTGATGGATTGGAGAACTGAATGTACATGAGATCTATATAAAACACATAAGGACATGTTTTACTGTGTGGGTACATGTGTGTTGATGTGTGTTAAACTCTGTGTGTGTGTGTGTGTGTTTCTGCCCCCAGCTCTCTGTCAGCGAAGTGTTCGGTGAGGTGACCCTGGGTATGAATGTCGATGAAGCCGCTCAGTCACTGTTGCTAAGCAAAACAGGCTTCATGCAGGAGCACGACTACAAGAAGGCCCGGGACAGCCGGCACTAATCCGCCACCCCTCCATAAAAAAACACAACTCGCATGATCAGGAACTGACCTATTGTCATCATCATACACGTCACATGTTCTGGTGTGACCAATCATCTCTGCAGGGAGCTTGCTCAATTATCCTTGACCAGGAGCTCCCTATGTAAAGCCATCTGGTGTTCACACATTGTACACCGCAGGCCGTCACCAAAAGGATTGGTGTCCTTATCTACTGTAACTAAGAACAAAAACATGCTGAAACTCAAGCAAAGGAACTACGTAACGTAACCGTTAAAAAGTAATTAAAGGCATCCCATGCGCTTTTTCAATGTATGTTACTGTTCAGTCACTTTAACTCTTAATAATCTTGCAGGAGGGAGAATGGACCCCTCTTTGGAGAACCAGCTTTGTCAATTTGCTTTCTCACGACCTGGAGAATTGCAAATTTATATTATACAGTAATTACACACTATTTGTGAAATTGTCTGTTATTCGTCATTATTATTACCTTGTCAGTTGACATGGCTCTTCAAATCATAGAAAGAAATGCTTTCATGTAGTTGTGCAGTACATAACCAAAAAAAAACTTGGCTTCTTTCTAGAAAGTTCTCATGCTATGATTGCATGCAAATCATTTATTGAGCACTGATTCACAACAAGCACTGTAAAAACTAGACATTCAGACAAGGATGTAGTTTCACCATTTTACTCAGGCTGCAGTCCCCAATCAGTGTGACACACAACACGCGCGCACACACACACACACACACACTCTCTTTCTCCCTCTCACTCACACACATTCTTTTTAGCATAGAGTTGAACGCAAAACACAATTACACACACACACTAATTAGCTTGGGGTGTAAGACTGCACCAAGAATTGTCAGCACAGCTGTGATGAATGCAAGCAGAGAGCCAAGCAACACACACACACACACCTGTGTGGGACGTGAAACCACCCTGAGGACGATTAGAACAGTTAAAGGAAGGCGGCAGCAGTTACAGTCACAGACAGTTGGCGTTGCTAGGTGACTTGAGTGGCAGCGATTCTGATTGGCATTCACTGACAGTGACACTTCAGAAGTGGCCGTGGGGTTGCTAAGCACACTACAGTAAGTCCACTGCGGTTGGTTAAGACCAGAACAAGGAAGAACCAGCAGAAACAATTCCATAGGAATTTATGCTGAAGGCAACACCTCCTTTACCAACAACATCTTTCTAGAATTAGCCGTGCCCAATAAGTCGAGCAGGAGTCCTTTGAGTGACAGGAGGAAGAGGCCTGGGCTGTTCTAGGGCAAAGACATGTTGAAATACCACTGACAGGATGCGAGATCATTAGCTGGGGCCGGAAGAGGAAGAAACAGACTGTTGGACTCGTGGAGACAGGGTGAGTCTAGGGAGGACATGGCTGCGGAGATGCTGATGAGGTCACAAGGGGGTATTCGGGGACTTGGCAACTGCCCAGACAACAACCCCCAGCATTCTACAATTGGTAGTTTGTCGTTTGCAGTCTTTACTAGGTAACAATGAATCTTAAATGAAGTGTCCTGCTCATGTTGCGCAAAGAGGTTTTTTCAAGTCCAATTTTTTTAAGTAGAGTGTGGTCAACTGACAATCAGCAGCCTAGGTTTGATTCCCAAATGCTCTCATTGCGAGTCCATATCAATAGCTGTGAGTCAGATTGAACTGTGGTGCAGTGTTGTTGTATCCTGTGTAGCCAGTTCCATTCGTTTCCCTGCATTAGGAAACATATTAAAGCTTCTGCTGCCCAAACACAACGCCTAAGCCATGCACCTGGGGAGGCCCTCCATGTTAAAACGTTCAAGGGCCAGTTCCACAGTACACAGACAGTAATGGAGAAAAATCACTTTGAAACATTTCAGACAAAACAAGTAGCTGGTGTTTTTTTTTTTTGGAGCTGGTTTACATTTCTTTGGACTGTCAAAGTGGCAGTTTTTTTTCTTGTATTCCTAAACATTCTAAAGACTGTAAACATCAACTGCCAACTTTAGAATGTTGGTGGAAGATGGCTGTTGGCATGTCTAAGCAGCGTGCCTGTCCCTTTTTGTTTTTTTTTTGAAGATGAGGGGCTTGCTGGTCTCTCCTGTGCTCGGTGGGTGGGTGGGTGGTTGGTTGGGCAGCTGGTGGGCACTGGGTGGGTGGTGTGCTCATATGCCCAGGCTGGAGGAGGTGAGGGCGGAGAGTTTCTGGAGCAGCGGCTGAAGCAGCTCCTGGCCCTCAACCCACTGCAGCGCCCCCTGCAGGACGAGCCGCAGCGGTGCACACATCTCCTCCTCGCGGAGCGCGCTCAGATGGCACACAGCCAATGACCCGCCCGCGCCCAGCAGCAGCAGCAGCAGGAGACGGAGCAACATGGACGACACCGACCAACCAGAACGCGCCACAACCACGGACTCCTTCTTCTTATCTGTCAATCACCAAAAGGCAAGAAGTGTTAACAAACACCACCTGCAGCTTACTGGACAACCAAAGGCTGTAGAATAAGTCAGGTGTATTGATGGCCTTCACCCAGAGCATATGGAATATGTTTGCTAAATTCACCTATGTGTAATCAACTTATGTGTAGTCAATGGCCCTGTAACGTTGATCACTGTTAAATGAGTCAATAGCTGAAAACATTCACAACATGCATTAACTTGATAGCCATACGAATATCACACTTTGCTACAGCACAGCCTCCATTTACTTACGCTTCCTCTGACAACATTTTGATAAGGCATTCAGCAAATAAGGGCTATTGACATGCTTAACATTTGAATTTAAGTTCTCAGAAAGTGTCTGTTAAAGAGGAAGGAGGTGTACACCAGTTGAGGGATCACGGGAATCGAGGGAAGGGAAACAGCGTAAAAACGCATGGTATACCAGGCTACTGGTGTCTGTGGAAACCGTGGAAACCAGGTATTCTGTTACCGTGGAAACCCACAGTTCCTCCGTCTCACCTGCAGCGGCTGCGGCTGCGGCGGCTCTCCTCTCCTTCCGCTCCTCCCTCTTCTTCTTCTGCTGCTCCTGGGCGGCCAGAGCGGCCTGCTGGGCCTCGTACTCCTTCCTCTTCCTCTTCTTCTCCTCCGCCTTCTCTCGCTTCCGCGCCTCCTTCTCCTTCGTCTCTCGCTCCCTCTGCTTGGCCTCACGCTTCAGCTCCAGCTCTACACAACACACAACAACACACACGTTAGACAACACACATACACTCACATTATACAACATACCAACACACTTTACACACACACACGTCTCTCGCTCCCACTGCTTGGCCTCACGCTTCAGCTCCAGCTCTACACAACAACAACAACAACACACACGTTAAAAAACACACACACACACACTATACAACATACCAACACATGTTACAAACACACACACACACACACACACACACACACACACACACACACACACAAGTCTCTCGCTCCCTCTGCTTGGCCTCACGCTTCCACACACACACACGTTATACAACATACCAACACATATTACACACACACACACCTCCCACTCTCTCTGCTTGGCCTCACGCTTCAGCTCAAGCTCTACACAACAACACATATGTTAGACACACACACACACACACACACACACAATCACCTCTAACGGTCTGCCTGGCCTTTTATTCCAGCTTTAAACAACAACACCACACGTTATACAACACACCAACACACACACACACACACACACACCTCCTGCTCTCTCTGCTTGGCCTCACGCTTCATCTCTACGCAACAGCAACATTACACACACACACATTAACACACACACACACACACACACACACACACACATCAACAATAGAGTAACACCTACACACACACCACACACAGTGTCACAAACTATGGCTCAGTTAACACACCACGAGATGCATAAACAGACATTGGACATATGCACACACAACAAGCACATAACAATAATTTATTGCTCTGTTGAAGACCAATAACCCAGAGCCATATACAGTAGATCTCTATACTGTATATATCTCTGCATTACGCTGTGTGTTAGTGCCCTCTAGTGGGTGGAGAATAGACAGAGTGCTCACCTTTCTGTCTTAGTAGATGCTTCTCTTTCATCCTATCCGCTTCCTCCTGTAGGACCCTCATGTGCTGCAGTACCTACACACACACACACACCACAATTTAGACAATTGGGTTGACTTTAACTTCCCTAACATTGACCATTCTACAGCTCTGATCACAATGCAAGAGAAAGAGGTACTGTAAGGCTGAACGTACTGATTGCCACTGAAACTAACTCAGTGATAATTGAAAATGACTATGATAACTATACTGGATGTTTAATGTAAACACATAGCATTTGTCAGTGAGTCCCTAGTCGTGTGTGTGTGTGTGTGTGTGCACGTACTCACCTTCACAGCACATTGTTTGCACTGCTTGTCATCCAGACAGTCTCCAGCAACTTTGGCCAACGCTGACTCCAGAGGGTTATCCTTTAAGTCCAGCCATTTTAGACTCTGAACACACACACACACACACACAGAAAGAGAGAAAAACAGAAAGAAAGAGTGAGAGAGGATGAGTATATGTGATTATACAGATTTGAAGTATGTATGTCCTATTTACAGTGACAATCATTTTTGTACAGTTATGCAGACTGGCAAATAATTAAAGTAATAAACATGGTAACAAATAGTAATAAAAACAATTACGCTTTCATTCCATTTCAGTTTCATTTCACAGTGTCTCTGTGATGAGAAACTGCAACTGGTATAACTGCACTAAGAAATTGCAAGAGAGGACCAAGAGAGTCTCGCAAAAAGCCATTCAACCACAGAAGTAACTACGAAGCTGATATATTAAACTAAAAACTGTGTAAAATGTCTGTAGTTTGTGTGTGTGTGTGTGCGCGTCTCACCCTGAGCTGTGAGAAGCTGAGGGGCAGAGTCTGTAGTTTGTGTGTGTGTGTGTGTGTGTGTCTCACCCTGAGCTGTGAGAAGCTGAGAGGCAGAGTCTGTAGTTTGTTCTGGAAGAGGTCCAAATGCTGCAAGCTTATGAGGAGGCCCAGGTCTTCAGGGAGGCTAGTCAGCTGGTTCTTACTCAGGTCGATCCGCACAAGGTGATTCAGGCTGCAGAACTCGGGCTGGAGGAACACAGGGAAGACAATATCACTATACGCACGCGCGCGCACACACACACACACCATGGGAACTTAAAAAATAGTGTTTGAAGGCCGCACCAAACACACACACATACTTTGGGTGTGACAACAGGGAACTGTACAGAGACAGAGTAATGTAACGTTACCTGAAGTGCCGGCCTATAGTCCTGTTAGTGTTCTAGCAAAAGGGTGAGATAAGTTGTATAACGTTACTCACTGGAAGTGTGATTAGGTTGTTGCAGGAGAGATCCAGTGATGTGGCTTTGGGATAGGATGCCTGTAAACAAAATCACACATTTGGCAATCAGCAGAGAATACAGTAGTCTAAAAATGTTTTCAGTGCATACATACAAGGTGAACAAATGCATCTAATCATTAAATAATAAGACCGTTATACTCAAAGCAAAGATCATTGAATAACTTGCACTGCGCTTTTACCCTCTTTGCTAAACAGCTTTTTTATCCATAGAATAACGTCGCTTGTCTCTCAGACCCTTCATATATCTCGTTTCTTCTAAATACATTATCTAGTATAACTCACCAGCTCTCTAACAGGGACATCTGTGAGGTTGCAAAGACTGAGATCCACCTCATTGCCATCAATTTTGTCTCGAATATTTTCCAACTTTCCGGCTTTCACCTTCATTCTGTTGGAGTTCAGCAGTCAGCGTCACTTTCGAGATTTGTAAGCTCTGACGTTATTAAACAGAAGTGTGCAGTCCGCTTAGACGAAAAGTGCAAATCCAAGTCACTGCATTAAGTTGCTAAGTTCGATTGACCTAAAATGAATTTTGACACCAATCTTGCAGTACCCAACGTTAGTTTGGCTAGCTACAGGTTGCTTTAACGTTTGGGCTATTGCTAGCTTCAAAAACCCTTGCTTACAGCTCCTATGTTGTCATGCAGAGTTTATGACACCGATTCTCTAAGTAGGTTAAGTTTATGTTTTATTTGGTTACGCTACCAGCTTATTGGCAGCAAACTAAAACGGAAGCAACTGCTACAAATGACTGTTGGACCAGTAAAATACCAGAGACTGAATCACAGATTTCGCTAACTACACGCAGTAAGCAAGCAAGTACATCCACGTCATTCATTCACTCGCAGTGCATAGTCCAGCTGGCATATCTGCAGATGAAAGTTGAGTTAATAGAGCGCCATCCAGCGGCTGGAGGATAACCTTGCGTTTTTCATTATAAAATACATGCTTAGGGCCACACCAATAAAATTAGTTGGTTCTCGGATTCGCCGCTTGAAAAAAATGCAAAATGAAATAAAAATATTGTAAAAATATATAATATTGATTTCGAACTCACACAAATATAAAAAACACAGAGGATGATGGCTATATTACTGAAAACAGCATGCTGCGTTCATTAATCAATTATTAGAATATTTGATCAGAAGAGAAAAACATTTGACAAGTGCATTGAAATTAAAGAGGATGAGAACTTTGCGCAGTTGTACTCACGGTGCCGAGAGCAGTCTGCTTGTGCATCTCTGTGGAGGTGAGTTTGAAATTTCATTGATTGAGAGGCGAAAAAAAACCCATTCAAAGTGTTTCGCCATCATAATCAATCAATAAATAAATGAATAGCATGTGCCCACACACTCACATCCTCACACACGCAGTTAATGAACATTAACTGTGAATGTGCTAATTTACCTTCAGAACATTTTTTTTATTTTTATTTCGCTCGCTTGCTCCATATTTTTCCTGAAAAAATCCGAGAACACACTAATTTTATTGGTGTGGCCTAGAGATTACTTTGAGCAACCATGGAATAGAATGCTTGCTTGAAGTATACTTTTGTTTATTTTCACTAATTAAGTAATTAAATAAACTAATCATTCATCAACACAATCGTTGATTGCAGTTTATCATCAAGGTTTTATTCTAAGCTGAAGTTTCATGATTGTTCTCACACATGTTATCTGGTCAATTCCATCTCAAGAATGTGCCTAACCATAACATGAGGAAGCATGACAGGCCTACTTTCTACTATTTTGTACATTTTTTTGTGAACTCTACAGGTTAAATCTTCAAAGTTCATATAATCCTGTAGGCTACACACAAATACAGTTTGATTTTAACAGAAGTATGATTGACTTGGGAGTTACATTGTGTTGTTTAAGTGTTCCCTTTATTTTTTTTTAGCAGCTTATATATACACACCAGAGTAACAGAGGCACAATAAATAGACTACTAGCAATTCTGACATTGAGACCTTGAGGTCTCATAGGTTATATAAAGAAGAGCATAAATTCACACAAAATGTTAGCATCAAAAATATATGACAATACATATTATCACCAGGAGAAATTAAATACTGTTTACTGGCTTGGCAGAAATTTTAAAAGGCACCTAGGCATTCTAGGCACCCGCCTCGTCCATTATTCTATGCCGGGACACCTCAAGAGCCATCATCCTTTGCATAGCCTATATACAGTAATGTCTACCAGTAGACCCAGTCCAGGAAGAGAAAAAGCAGGAAGATAGAGACAGAAATCAGGTAGAAGACGAAGAAGATGGTGTTGATGGGTCGGATCACTGTGTTCTGGTACCAGGCCTGCGCGTGATCCAATGCGGGGTCATGGGGATGTTTCCGGAGCTCTTGGAGGATGAGGCGCAGAAGGTGGCCGATGCAGCGAGCCTCGGGCACCTCGCTGTCTGCCTCGTGGGGGTCAGGGGTCATGGGGAGGGTCTCAAGCTGATGCACACCGCGTGCCCTCTCCAATCCACCCATGCACCCGCTCACCGCTGACTTCCTGTTGTCTGCTTAGAGAAAGGCAGCAAAAACTTTTTAAGTGGTGTGGACAATTTGAAGATTTAATAAAAGGTGTAGGGACATGTCCCACTAGAATAAAGGTCTTGTATACTCCTGGTCTTGGCATTTTAAAATGGACAGCTTTTTCACCATTTTAAGAGCATTTACATGACTGGCCCTGTCCTGGTTTTGACTAAATGATCCCAGTTCACATGGTGCAATTTGGTAAATTTGCTTACATATGGGGCAGGTCAGGTTGCTCATGCAATCTGGGATAGACTTGACACTACCTGCAGATAGGCAAAAAGAGGGACAGTAAGTTTATTTTTGGCCACTTTATTGAGTATATTGTTTAATTACTCAAATTATTGAGTATATTGTTTAATTACTTAGTTAACTCAAATAGCTAATCAGCCAACATCGCTACAATTTAATGCATTTAGACAGTGATAGTGAAGACAAACATACAACTGGCAAAAGAGCATTAGAATGGGAGAGAGATGTGACTTAAGTGATTTTGAACGTGGTATGGCCGGACGTGCTGTTCTAAGTATTTCAGAAACGGCTAATCTACTGGGATATTTGCTCACAACTATTTCAAATGTTTACAGCAAATGGTCTGAAAAAAAAAATAAAAACATCCTGTGAGTGCTAAAAGACCAAAATGCCTTTGTTTATTAGAGGGGTAAGAGGAGAATGGGCAGACAGGATCGAGATGATAGAAAGACAATAGTAACTCAATTAACCACTCATTGCAACCGAGAAATGCAGAATACAATCTCTTGTTGAAAGAAGCCATTAAGATTTAGGGCCAAATTTGAAGCCTTACTTCTTAGGGACCTTCTCAGCCTGACAGTTGAGCATGTCATGGAATGGAGTCTGCCACTGATTTAGTAACTCCATTTCCATACCAACAACAGCACCATCTTTTCTCAATCGACTCGTTGTCCTTGTGCTGCCTCTGGCACACCACAGCATCGAAAAGGACACTGGCCATGAAAGATGGTCTATGGAGTTTGTGGTTTGATGGAGACAGACACAATATCAAAGTTTAATTGTGCTTCTCCATTAATATCCATAAAATCAGTTTAGTTGTTTGATTTGCGTAAGGCCAAATCAGATAACATTAACCCAACTGCAATTACCCCATTTATGAAAATGTAATTTAAATGGCTCTACAGTATATTAAAACCGTTTGGAAGGGAAGATTTGATGTAGGGAAGGTTTTTCTTTGATCTGGTTCTGGGCCTCCATTAGGGAACCATGAATGATAACAGTCTTGACTGAGATTGCCTTGTGTGTTAGGTGTGTTGGCAATGATGATAGTCCTCTCCACTCCACCCATTTACCACTGACTTCCTGTTGTCTGCCTAGAAAAGGGCAGTAAAATCAGGAGTACTTTTTCATTAAGTCTGAATCCCGAAGTATACTCCTAACATCTAAGTCCTTCAAAGACTGAACTCCTCCTAAATCAGCCAGTCATAAAGACTTGACCTCCACTGAATCAGCCAGTCATTAAGACTTAGTCGCCACTGAATCAGCCAGTCATTAAGACTTAGTCGCCACTGAATCAGCCAGTCATAAGCTCGAGTCAGTTTCTGAGGGTTTAGGGCATAGGAGTCTAGGGAAAGAACTGGAATTTAGAACACATCAGGTTATTTGGTTAGCCAGCACTGTATGTTCCTATATATTCCTTTATCTTATGTCTGCTGTATGTATGTGTAAATCATATATTTATAATAGACTATACATACAAATGTAGTTTTTTGTAGTATTCACCTCAATTGGTGTAAATACCTACTTACATTTATGTACTTTCAAATGTACATTTGGACATTTTATGTACTTTCAAATGTGCAAATGGAAATTTTCAGTTTCATTGTCTGATGCCGGTGGCCATCATGGTGCATGAATTGCTACGTTTAAAGCAGCACCAAAGACCTTATAAAACCTTAAAATAATGTTTTCAAAATCGTTTCAGTGTACCATCAACTCGCAACAAGGTGAACGATTCTTGCTGCATTTGCTCTCCGGCCCTCTATAGGTTTTAACGTCACTAAACAAGTTTGCCCAATCGGGTAGCGATTTGTAGTTCAAGTAAAACTACAACTGACATGCCTTATGGCAAGCTTCCGTTCCAATCTGCAGAGGGTGCGATTTTCAAAACTCATTGGTGCTGCTTTAATGTGGTGATGAGGTGATGTGTTGCGTACCGGTGTCGCCGCCCTGGTGGAGGCCCTGGAAGCTGGGGGCCCTGCTGCAGATGCCGTCTGGCCTGTCGAGGCTGTCTGACCTGCCCCTCTGTGAGCCATGGGAGGAGGCCCTCTCCATCAGATACAATACCAGGACCGTCTCCAGAACACTCAGCAGCATGAAGGCAAACACCACGGTCACAAACACAGCTAGGACAGACCGTGGGCCAATGGAGACATGGAAAGAGGCGGGAGAAAGGGGGGGGGAGGGGGGAGATGATGGAATAAGCGTGTCAGTCACCAAGAGTTGTTAGCAAGGGTTTAGGAGGGGAGGGGGGGGGGGGGGGGGGGGGGGGGGGGG
>JAGFZM010001282.1:59897-72397 GCA_017657215.1 Limnothrissa miodon
GAATGTGTGATACGAAAAGCATGCAAAAGAGAAAAGAAAGGACAGAGTGAAGAAAACAACCAATGCCACAATGTGACTGATTGAAAGTGACATCAGAAGACAATGGCGAACAAGGTGATACTCACAGATACAATCCATAGGACGGAGACAAACGTCTGACTTTTCTCATTCTGCTGATAAAGACAAGAATGAATGACTGCCATAGCCAATTCTTTTATCTTTGGTAGCCTACCAGCTGAACCATGTGAAGCATAACTGAAAAGTACAGTTTATAGTCTGTTAAGTCTATTTTTTGCTCTGCATTTGGTACCCATTTACTAAAACAAACCATTTCATTTACCATTTTACCAAAAGGAAACAATCATGATTATTTATCCCTTAGGGTTGACCTCATATGAGAGAATGCGTAAATCAAAGATCGTAGCCTAGCCATAGCCATTTAAACAGGCTTGGATCTAAACAAGGACTGTGGAAAGCAGATCAAATGTGGGCAGGCATTGGCAGTGTTGTCTTATTAGTTAAATACATTTTTAGCAGCTGTTGATTATATTTATATTTTCTGGAATTGAAATACCAGAAACAATGCAGTCAATGGGTTAGTTGAACAAGATTTCACAAATTGAGGAAGTAATAAGTTCCTGTCAAGCTTCATATTTAGCAGGAGATAAACTGCATAGGCTATTATAGACAATAACATCATTTAACAAGTATTTGTACAAATTATTCATTTAAAATCTACTTAAAATCTACTGATATCCTCCATGAAGCTGGCATATTACTTAAACTTGAACTTCAACTTGTTGTTTCACATTGCTGAATACTTTTGGTGGTTGAATTGCATTGAACCAACTTTTTCATTCCATTACCAATTCAGATATCTGGGTTTTACATATTGGTTTATGACCGATAATGGTCCAATATCACCACTGATTTTGTAATTTCTATACTCAACATACCTAATTGCAGAAACTTAAAAAAAAAAAAAAAGGGCTACAGGCGGACCTGACTCCAGGTTTGAAAGTTTGATTGTAGAAACAACTGTTACTGACCACAGCTAAGATGGCGTAGACTATGATGTCCAGGTAAACAATAGTAGGAGTGGTCCAGTCTCTCACAGGCCTTGACCAGGTTAGTGCATCCCTGTTGGTGGTCAGGTTCAGATGGTCCACTACATCTTGAGTGCTACACACCTTCTCAGCGCAGATATCAGCTAGACAACAGGAATACAGCAGTACTCACCTCAATAGCACAGCATAAGATATTTAAATTAACTCTCTTTATTGTCAATTTCTCTACATGAACTGGAATACATACAGAGGAATCGAAATGACATTTGTAGCTATCCCACAGCGATGCGCAAGGTCAGGAGAGCCAGAGGCTGCTGCATCTACACACGCTGCCTGCTATGGCAGTCACCCAATCACACACCCTCCCACCAGGAGCAATTTGGAGTTCAGTGTCTTGCTCAAGGACACTTTGATGGGGTCAGGTAGAGTGGGGCTTGAACCTACAACCTTGCAGTTACTGAACAGCTCCTCTACCACCTCTGCTTAAATCGTATAATATTCCAATACATTAACATTTATGCATTTACAGTAGCAGACACCTTCATCAAAGTCACTTACAGTACCTTTTGTATGCTATGTATCTAATTACTTCCGTCTCCCCTGGAGGGACTTAGGGTTAGGGGCTTGTTTATGGGCACAACGGTGGCAGCCAGGATTTGAACCCACAATTTCTAGGCTACTTGCATGCTAGCCAAGTTATGGCTTAATTAATTAAGATTAATTTCAATTGTATTTATACAGAATATTAGGCTATTAGCACTTCACAGCAGAGAGCACAGCAACAGCGTTAAGGAAAAACTCCCTATTTTATATCTGTTGTTTGTATCTGTTGTCAAGGAAGAAACTTTGGGCAGATCCACGGCTGAGTGTGTGCCAACCCAAATGCCTGGGATCATGCAAGGTTCAGATTTACAGTCGCTCAGATGGCAATTAGCCCAAGGTGTTAATATACCATAATAATGCTATGTTAAGACTATGAGACCAACCATCTGCTACCACTAAGAGTACAAGAAATGGTGTAAAACGCATCAGCTGCTGCATTTAGAAACATGATTTGCACTTACCAGACAGGAAAAGCAGCGGTAGAACGAGCGACAGACAAAGCCTCATCCTGTGAGCTGGGTGTGTGAGTGTGACTATGAGTGTGTCAGTGTGTGTGTGTGTGCATGTGGATGTGTGAATCAGAAAAGCTTTTGGGTGGGAAGGGGTGGTGGTTTTTAGGATGTTATGTCCATGTGGGGGAGTGTGATTGCATTTGGAAATTTGAGTGGAGAGTTAAAGTGAATGTTAAAAGCACCAGTAGAGGATGAATGCACTTTTGTGTTTGTGTGTGTGTGTGTGTGTGTGTGTGTGTGTGTGTGTGTGTGTGTGTGAGAGAGAGAGAGAGAGAGAGAGAGAGAAAGAAAGAGAGAGAAAGTCACTCTGGGAGTAGAAAGAGGGAGAGTGATCTTCAGTGCTGAACGATGTATATACCAGAAGAAGGGTGTGTGTGCGCACTGGCACTTGTGTGTGTGTGTGTGTGTGTGTGTGTGTGTGTGTGTGTGTGTGAGGGGGTGGTTAGTCATCATAATGGATCCCTAACTAAGATGGACAACAGAATGTCCCTGGAGTTTAATAGTGGTTCCAGTGATAGTTTGTCTGCGGGAAATGGTCTTCTGCAGATGCATCAGTGATATTTTATCCAACCTGATTGGTTTATTCTGGCACTGGCTCTACAATTTGGCCCTTTATTGGTTGGATCTAGTAAGGCTGATGAATGACTGTTATACCGTGACCATGGTGATGGTCAGACAACTTTATAATCTGCGGAAAATAAGCTCACACACACACACACACACACACACACTCACACACTGAGACATGCAGCAACAACAACATGTGTGTTGTCAAACGCCTAGTGACCAATGTGCACATGAAACATGCAATGACCAAGATCTAAACCTAAGATGAAGGTAACAAACCCCCCTCCAGTGCAAAACAGATTAAATAGGGAATCTGGACAAATAGCTGCTCAAAATAAAAACAACAAACCCAATTCCCAAAAAATAAATAAAATATAAATGTTTTAATTCCTAAAGCAACATATTAGTTTATAAATATTGTGGTTTAATGATAGAACATCTGTTTCTGTCGAGAGGTGTGTTGGCTATTGAGACATTGGGGAGATTATAATTCTAAATAGATCGTCTCAAAATATTTTGATGCAGACATAAATCAAAGTCTGCTATCTTGCTGCTGCCCATGGCTATAAATTAATTCTCTGCAAATATTCACTTGAATACACTTTCTTTATCATCATGACTTTTGTTTGGGGGGGGGGGGGGGCTTTTTTGCCTTTATTCCAATTTTATTAATTCATGTTATTTCTTACTTTTTTACTACAGTCCTTTTAATGTGTTTTTATTTTTAACCTCTATAGTTATTTTGCATTTTTATTCACTGCTGTTCACCTTTACCTTTGAAAAGCACATTGATCTGCCTTCTTTGTGTATGAAATGTGCTATAAACTCGCCTTGTCTTGCTATGCCTTATACCACTTGCTAACTCTATGTAGGGGCTCTTTTATCGAAACACAGCATGTAGATAGGAAATGCTAATAGGCATGTTACTACATTGTAACTCTAGTTTTGTAACAAAAAAGAGAAAACACTCAAAATATTCATTGAAGTTGTTTGAAAAAGTCAAGGTTTATTTTGAAGGGGGATGGGGCAACACTTCTGGTCTGCACTATAAAAGTTTTTTTTTGTCAGTGACACATTGAAAAGCCATTACAGGGTGAAATATGAGAAAACCATAGACTCTCAGACACACACGGGGTGAGATCTTATGATAAAACCACAGACTCTCTCTCTCACACACACACACACGCACACACACACACCATAGAACCTATAAGGAATCACATTCTTACAGAAGCTTCTTTACTGCTAGGTTTGGGATTCACAGGGTTTGTTGACCATTGTGTGTGTGTATGTTTGAAGGACCTTTGCACATGCATTGGTGACCATAGAAACTGACATGACAGACAATGCAGAAGATACTGTGTGTGCCAGTGTGTGTGTGTGTGTGTGAGACTGAGTTTGTGTGTGTGAGAGTGTGTGAGAGAGTGACTGGGCATAATACAGTATGTCTACTGGCCTGTACAGAGATAGAGTGTTTAGAGAAAGTGTGTGTTTGTTTTGACTGTTATAGCATGTGCTCTGTGTACATTTAAGGTTGTCTGTGTGTTACACACATCAATGTATACTTTTTTAATACATCTGTGGTATGTGTGTATTTGTGCGTGTGTTGCATAAGTGTGTGTGTGTGTGTCTGCTGTACAGATGAATAGTGAAGTGATAGGATTCATGCTTACTGTGTAAAGCACATGCACTGAGGATCTCACAGGTGCACGGGCTGCACTCGTGAAGAGAGTTGATTTTTTTGTTTTTGTTTTTAAATAATTTAATACATTACAATCCATGTGATAATCAATCAGCACATCGACATGAAACAACAACCAGAGCTATCCTAAGAAAAATAGAAAATCATTTTCCCACAAAGAAGGAAATAGGCTCAGGGGATAAACACAAGTGATTAAGGAGGAGGCAACAGGAAATGACCTCACAGGAAATGAGACTGGGCCTTCATCAGACATCCTGTGCTCCTGACCATAGAATTAGATTTTAGAAGCTGCACTAGAACATCCATCATCAGCACCACTGTCGTGGTAGAAACAACTCTGTTGCCAAGTCTCTTTATGTACTCCTGTGCAGTAGGTGGCAGTATGCACCAAAAAGGAAAAAAAAACATAATTAAGTGCATGGATGTGTTCCACAAACAATGCGGCTTCTATGCATGCATTTCTACGCTGTCAGTCTGCCCTATCTCTGGAGTTGGCAAGAAACCTGGAAGCCTGTCATTTTTTAGTGTTTACATTTTAACACTCCCAGGTTTGTAAGGTGAAAAACACTATGAAAATTGGTTTTCTGACGCAGTGCAAGTAAAGAGTGACCAACAGACCGTGATTGCACAACCTCAGCGTTTGGTCGGCTAAGTAACAATACGTATGGCATTTAATTTTTGAAGAAAATGTGAAGTTTGTTTAGAAATCATAATGTTGTTACTAAAAAGCTAAAGAAGGTAAGCTAGCAAACTACAGTGTCAATTGTCTTGAATGGCAAGCTGGACTTCAGACAGGTATCCATGGTTACTGAATAACTCTTCACTTATTTAACTCGTCCCCTTAAAGAGTCAGTTCACACTAATATAGCAGTGTGGTCTAACTCTTCTATAATAAGTTTGTTAACCAAAGTTAGCTATGTCATTGTTATGAAAAAAACGTATGATTATCAATCTAGATGCTAGCTACCGTTAGCATCGGCTGCCATTGTGTGGTCAAGTGTCGCTTACAGGGGATACTGGGTCTTAAATGTAAGGCTCATTCATAGACTCATTCACCAGTATTTTTTATTGGTGTATACAAATGTGGATGCCTCTCTGACTGTTAATTAACCATCGTCTGCGTTATTTTGTTGATGCGCTGAACATCATTCATTTTCCTCAAAGGACTTTTGAAATGCTAATTTCCTGCATACAAAATGATAGTGCCAGCTTGCCAACTCTGCAAAGTAAGGAATCAAAACTTTCTATCATCCTCTAGTCTGGAAAAGAAACACAAATTGGTAGAGAAAGAATTTCTGTTGTCTTAGTGGTTGTTTGGGGCAACACTATGCCTCCCCAGGCATTTGAGAAGAAGCTTCTTTACCGACTAGAAATATAACGGAAGGTTCCTTACTGGATCCTTATCCTTATACTCCTTATACTAAGATTTACTGAGAATGGCGTCAGATGCATTTGCATCCCCCACCCCACACCCAAACCACAACTACACAAAACTTCTTTAAACCATCATGTGTTGTCTGTTACTATAACAGTGACAATCTAACAGTGCCCACTGTGGGTCCACGCAGAGGAATGGCACACACATACATTCTATCCATCAACCTCTTCAAAATGTCTCCCCAAAAGATTGTATTTTGGCAGTGAAAACCACACTACCAAAATACAGTTCTTAAGCCGGTTAATTAGGAAGCATGACAAACGAGACAAATGTTTATAAGAATGCATGACAAACAAGACAATGCCTAAAGATGGCTCACTGAAGCGCTTGTCTTTTTTTTTGTCATACTTCTTATTACACCAACTTAACTGTATTTTGGAAGAGCAGATTTTACTGACAAAATGGAATAACCTTCCATGGAATAACTTTCCACACACCCAAAGCTTTTACATACTGTATATCCAGAGTTGAGCATACTTTTCTTTAAATGAAAATCCCCAAAAAATTGTGGCACAAGTAGTGTCCCAGTAAGTCTGGGTTCAAATCCCTCAGTAGTCTACCCTGGGGACCTTTGGAATAAATCATGGTTCTGGCCTAGAATTCAGGTCAAGAACTGAATTCTTAATAAAGGGTTAATAAAAGGTAAACATTTCTAAAGAGCCTTTTTTGGCTGTGGATGTAAAATTAAGGGTTTTACAATCAGATCAATCAACAGTCTTGGAGTCACTCTGAACCAAAGATTCTAGAATGGCACATTCTAGAATCTCTGCTCTGAACTGTAATGACACATGGGCAGTCTGGCATCCAATGGAGGATGTGTGGGCTTAGCTGGGCCCTCTACCTTTTGTGGGTATACCTGACAGACAGGTGCCACGTCTGAGTTGGACTGGTTGGACACCAACAACAACTGCCTGTAAACATCTTGTAGTTCTGGAGGGGCTGGTCAGAACTAATTTGCCTGTGTAACAGACGGCGGGGGAGACAGGAAGTTGTGCAACCCACCTCTTTTTCTAGTCTGTTGGGGATGGGTCAAAACACTGACATTAACAGGGATCCCTAATCCTAAACCTTGGACCCTCAAAGATTGAACCACCATGAATCAGCCATGTTGAATCAAGCTCATTATTTCCTTGAGAGTCGAAAGCTAAAGGGTTAAATCCCTGTTTGTTCTGTCCACTTGAGGCATTCCTCTACCACTTTGACAGGACAAGCAGGGCCATCACAATGCCTGTGGTGTCAACTGTGCTCAAAGTACACAAAAGTAAACAATAAACAACAACCACAACATCAGCTACACCAACAACAGCAACAGAAGAATGTGAGTTTGATCCTCCGGTATTTCTGGAAGCTTCCTTAGGCTTGTTACAACCCTCATGTCCCAAACTGTGTCTGTTCCCAATCAGGGCAAGCCAGCTGTTCAACTTAAGAGCCATAAAGTTCTAGATCTTCTACTAGAACATCTTCAGAGGGTATGTAATCAAAGCAAAGGAGAGAAGATAAATTATTGCTGTGTGAGTTTAGTTTTCCTTCTTTTTTTCTGAAGCGTCTTTAAACCAGAGTTGAACATACAGTAAAATGGTATTAGTTTTGTTCTGCAAGACAGACCAGGGGTCATGAATCGGTCACTGCCACAACAACATTCAGAGACCCCACCGCCACCCCACCCCCACTTGCACCCAGCTTCATCTTCCACCATTATGGTCTACAGACGTTCTGTTGCCCCTGTTTCTGGGTCCCACCCAGGTCTATCCAAGCAGTCTTTGGGGAGAGGCAGATCCAAGTCACTGGGGGAGAAGGAGACTGCTCCAATCTGAGCCTTAAGTCTGGTCCATATTGTTGGTGAATGAGCTCTGGATCAAGTGCAAGAGGTTTTCTGACCATTACACAGTATGGGGTGGGACCGTGTGCCAGTCAGATAGATGTGGGTCAACTTTAAAGCAGCACCAAGGAGTTTTGAAAACCACACCCTCTACAGATTGGAAACTGAAGCTTGCCATAAGGCAGGTCATTTGTAGTTTTACTTGAACTACAGATCACTACCCAATTGGGCAAACTTGTTTAGTGCCGTTAAAGCCGATAGAGGGCCGCAGAGCAAATGCAGCAAGTATCGTTCACCTTGTTATGAGTTGATGGACCACCAAAACGATTTTGAAAACATTATTTTAGGTTTTAAAAAGTCTTTGGTGCTGCTTTAATAACAGAGACGGTTGAGTGTGAGCATCTAGGCATGAGACTTCAGGCATCAACTTATCAAGGGCTCCAGGTTGACCTTAGCAGCTGCAGAGCATCAGATGGACAGAGAGGTGTATGTGCTAAATCTGTGTGTGAATTTGCAGATATTGAGTGTTTTTCAGTTTTTTGTTATTGCTGAGGACATGTCATGCCCGTGACGCCCTGAAGAGATCAGGAGATACCCAGGCTTGGCTTGGCTTGGTCTGGGGTTGGAAGTGGGGGTGGTGGCTGCAGTCATGTCACATCACACACACACACACACACACACACACACACACGTCACAATGAGGAGAAGCACTGGGGTACTGGTGACCTTTTCAGGGAAAGGAAGAGTCTGGAGAGAAACAGCAGGGGTGTGGGACGTTACAGTGTGACAGAAACTGACAGATTCTGCTGCCTGGGGTTAGGGGTTAGACAGTTTGCCTCAGCATGGGTGGAGCATTTATCCCTGATGTATTTTCTCTCTCTTTCTCTCTCTTTCTCTCTCTCTCTGTCTCTCTCTATCAGTACGCTCCACCCACTGCAGTAGGGCTTTGTAGGATGTTGTAGACAAGACATGTGATTCAAAGCAGTCGGACAGCAGTTATAACAGAGCTGCAACACTGTAGAACTGTAGAGAGAGGAGGGGTTTGTGGAGTGTGTTCAGACGGCGTAGGGCCCGTGGCGGGGGTTTCGGTTGGTGCGGGGGGCACGAGGAGTGCAGGGGGTGCTTTTTGGGGCAGTGCGAGGTAGGACCGTGCCCCTCTCCTCCAGGTTGATGTTGCTCGCAGAGGCGTGGTGAGGAAACAGCTGGTTGCCATGGAGAGGGAACGACTCGTTGCCATGGGGAGAGAATGTGTCAAGGCCATGGCGGAATGCTTCAAGATAATACAGACCTGAGAAAGGCATGGAAGCACAGAAAGAGGGATGCAGAGGCAGTAACAAGAGAGAGAGAAGAGAGAGAAAGCCAAAAGATAAGAAGAAGAGGAGAAAGAAAAAAGGAGGACAAAAGAGGAAGCATAAGCACAGAGACACAAAAGAAGAACCTAGATCAACAGCTAAACACAATATTTGCATATGTAAATAATCACAAACATGTATAGAGCATACAAACTGTGCTACTACACATAATGCACACGGAATACCAGAATAATCACGTCATACATTCTATTCTATTGCAATGTTCCAATGTTCCAGGTATCCCAGACATGGTGAAGTGCCTTATCCTTGTGACATGCAGTTTCTATAATCTCCTGTTTACATGTACTGGTGAGGATGGCAACTATGGGTTGGTGATTCTGCTATCAGGCATTAATATGCAGTATGTGAAATAGAGCATACCATACGTTACCACAAGACATTTTAAATAACAGTGATGGCGGAAAGAATGAGTGATTTTTGTCTCTTAACAGTAACAGTGGTGGAGTAACCTCCATCTCTTGATGTTAGCTGAAGCGCGTTTTTGTTGGAGTCAGGGTAAAGTCTTTATCCTGCTAGCGCCATACCTATTCTTCAATGTGCACAGGACACGAGTCCACCTCTGCCCATTCCACAGGCATCCGGGGGAGAGAGGGAGGAGAGAAAGAGAGAGAAGGAAAGATGGATGGAGTGATGGAGAAGAGATTCAGAGATGGAGAGATGAGCACGTATATATGGTTAAGGATATATACATCAACAGAGAGAAGAGGAAAGACAGAGAAAGAGAGAGAGAAAGACCACATTTATGACACAGAGTAAGAACTACCAAGACATCCACAGAAGAGAGAAATCTTTTACGAGAAGAAGGGGGAGGAAGTTGTTCTGCTGGACCCGGAAATATGGGTGTGTCAAATTCTAATTCTTATTCTAATTTGAATTATAATTCTATTTTGCTAAATGTTCTAATTCTAATTTGAGTTCTAATTCTATTTTGCTCAGGTAGGTTCAAACCTCACCCATTCTTTTAGACTACTGAATGCCTTACTGATGTAATTAAACAACATAGGCCTACTTACATGTACTGTCATCTGTCATATTTCCATACTACAACACCTCTCTTATGGACAGACTTTACAGGTAGCCTCCACAAAAGGTATGGAATGATAGTGGTAAGCCACCTTCATAATGTTGCATGAACCTTAATCTGGCTTCTCTGGACAGGATGATAATTAAAGATTAAACATAAGTCAGAGTGATTGAGTTATTAGGTGCTGTTTTGCTAGCCTTGGTTATATAACCCTGATAGGCCACTATGACATGCTGATGAAATCCTTCTATTTCAGAGTTCAATGCTAAACGTTACGGTGTACTCTAGCAGTAAGCTACTAAATAAGCTAGTCATCTATTTTCTATCATACATCACATGAAACTGCAAAAAAACCTTTCCAGTGATAATAGTCACCAAACCCCTGACTAAACACCACCTCCCAGCTTCCGCCTTGACTAACTCATTTTCTGCAGTAAACACTTTAGTAGGAATTTCTCTAGAGGTGGCCCTATGCACAATAGTACGGCCCGACATCAGACAGAGACCCAAGCTGAAGACACGACAAGGGTGACGTCTCTGACCCCAGAATCCCTGGAGAGAGAGCTGCTACTTGGGGAAGCACCTCTCCACCATCCCCCCACCCCTTCACCCCCTTACCCCAAGCCCAGCAGACACTAGGAGACCCGCCCATAGGCCGGTTGGAAGCACATCACAGGGGGAACAGCAGTACTAGAGCTGAGGGAAGCGTTGAGGTCCAGCCAGGACCAGCTGGGACCAGTCAGGAAAAGCTAGGACCAGCCAAGATCAGCCAGGACCAGCTAGGACCAGTATGGGACCAGCTAGAACCAGCTAGGACCAGCTAGAACCAGCCAGGACCCGCTAGAACCAGCTAGGACCGGTATAGGACCAGCTAGAACCAGCTAGGATCAGCTAGAACTAGCCAGGACTCACTAGAACCAGCTAGGACCGGTATAGGACCAGCTAGAACCAGCCAAGACCCGCTAGAACAGGGGGTGGCAAATTAAGTTGGGCGGCGGGCCAATTTTTTTTTTTTTTACAATTATGTAAATCGCGGGCCATCATCATCAGGCAAACCATTCCTACTGCAAAAAACTTTATTATGTCATAGGCCTATATGCTACTCTATTTTTTTTTAAATACATTCATTTAAAATGACTGGTGCAGCTCCTGTCATCCGCTGGGCCGCTATTTGTCGACTACTGCGCTAGAACCAGCCAGGGCCAGCTAGGACCAGTACAGGACCAGCTAGAACCAGCCAGGACCAGCTCGGACCAGTATAGGACCAGCTAGAACCTGCCAGAACCAGCTCAGACCAATATAGGACCAGCTAGACCCAGCTTGAACCAGCCAGAACCAGCACTGCATCAGTAGGATGGAGAATGATGGGAGGAGGGGCAGTGAGGGTAAAGAGGAGGGAGGCATGTCCATGTCACGCAGCGAAAAGCAGCTCAGAGCTGGTGCGCGCACACACACACACACACACACACACATGTATGAACCTCACCTTCAGAATCTGCACAATTAGATTCCTTTAAAACACAAACACACGCACTGAATGCTTACACACACACACACACACACACACATATATGTAAGCCTCACCTTTAGAATCTTTAAAATTACACTCCTTTAACACACAAACTCACGCATGGAGTGCCTGTACACACACACACATACACACACACACACACACACACACAGAGAGCAGCAGAAGGGGTGGAGAGACAGACAGACAGACAGAGATGGTGCAGCATGAGAGCCCTTGGACAGGAGGGCCCATGTGGGAACGATGAGAGCGGCACTCTGTCCTGTCTCAGGTGTGTGTGTGTGTGTGTGTGTGTGAGTGTGTGTGGTTGTGTGTGATGGCAGACTGCTTCAAACAGCTCAAGAGCGCCCCCTTGCATCAAGGCCTCAGCCCCACCACACCCCCTACCACCCCTTCTCCCGCCCAACTCACTTTGGGGCTCTCCAGCCTCCCGTCCAATCAGAAAAGGAGGTCGGGACTCACCGGCGAATCGGGCGTCAGGGGGCTGCTCATTGTCCAGCCCTGTGAGGCAGAGCGAGTCGGACGGGCCCTGATTGTTATTCTCAAACTCGCCACAAGGCGGCGCCTTGCTCGTCCCACGCCCACCTGCAAGCGAGGTCATAGGTCAGACAAGCAGCCACAGCAGCAGAGTGGGAGGGAGGGAGGGAAGGGGGCGGGGTTTAAAGCATGGAGGCGGGATTTCCGTGTTTGAATACGGGAGAGGCATGCGTGATTGGACTAGGCACACACACAGCCTTGCGGAGACATTGAAAGGGGGGTGTAGGTCGGGGGGGTTGGGGGATGTGGGACAGGAGGTGGCTCATGGCAGGCTGACATGTAAACGTGCGTGCACAAACACACACACACACACACACACACACACACACG
>JAGFZM010001283.1:27961-38386 GCA_017657215.1 Limnothrissa miodon
AGTGAGCGAGCGAGAGAGGGAGGGGTGGAGAGAAAGAGAGGGGGGGATGAAGTGAGAGAAAGTGGGGGATGGATGCTCTGATGGAGGCACTGGCATGGAGCCTCCCACCAGGAGAATGTGACTGACAGGAATAGATGAGTGGACAGACCCATCGGAAAAAGATAGAGAGAGAGAGGGGGAGAGGAGAGGGACAGAATGAGGGAGCAACGCCAGCTGCACGGAAGGGGATGAAGGAAAGATTTTTTTTTTTTCCATTCCCTTGTCCTTATCCCATTTTCTCATCTTCATGTTCTTTGGCCGCTAACGGCCTCCTTTTGTGCCAGCAAGAGCGTTTTTTTTTTTTTCGTTTTTTTTCCGAGGCAGATGAATGGGAAGATGGCTGCCGGGATGTCAGGGGGACTCGTAATGAAGAGGGAGATGGAGAGAGGGAGGATGGAGACATTGCTAAAAAACAATGGGCGCCTACCCTGAACCGTGCACAGTACAGGCTATAATGAACCTCGTCGTGTTGTAGCTAACGTAACTGCACGTACAGATATCATCTCACATCTGTCAAACACTCCCTTTCTTACACACACACACGCCCGCACATATATTCTTACAAGGGTGTACACACAACACCACACATCTATTGTTCTCTTTCTGAAGGGAATACAGTATTCTGTCTACAACCACCCCTCCCCCCCCACCACACACACACACACACGCTCCCAAAACCTGTGTCACACAGTGTGTGTTTACTGCTTTATTTTTATTTATTTTATATTTAACCATGGCGGGTCCCATTGAGACTCCCGGCGAAGTTTCAAGTGCACAAAAAAAACGACACTGTGGACATTTCACTGGCTGAAACTCCCAGCGTCCCTGGCCTGGGCTTTGTGTTTGAGAACCTTAAGGACCTTCATGCAGTGAAGCTGCAGGACCAAATGCATTTCACAAAAGATGGAACACGGTGTTCTCTCTGCTACATTCCATGTGCCATCTCTCTCTCTCTCTCTCTCTCTCTCTCTCTCTCTCTCTCTCTCTGTTTAGTTCAATTTGAAGGTGCTTTATTATTAGCTTGACTGTTCTAATACAGTGTTGCCAAAGCTGTCAACAACAGTAGAACGTCACTTCATTTGCAAAATAAATACATTTGAGTGTTAAGAACCATTGGGGAAGAAAGAAATAGAATGGGGAACATACCCCCTCCTTCTTTTTCTCATTCTCTTCCCATCTCTGTCTTTCTCTCTCTCTTATTTTCTCTTCCTGTCACTCTTCCAAAGCCCCGTCCTTCACTCTTTTATCCAACACACACACTCACACACACACACGCATGCACACACACACACACACACACTCACACTCCTCATGTCTCCCATCTCTTTTTAGCATCTCTCTCTCTCTCTCCTCCATTCCTGGCTAAAATAAAGGAATGCATAATTAAGGCGAGCGAGCTGGAAAACAAACTGTTTCCCCAAGTCCCTTTCTCCACGCCTCTTTTTGGAGCTGTTAACGGTTTAGGAGTAATAAAGGCCACTAATTACCCTGCCTTTTAATTACACTCCTTCTGAGGGACCTTCCAAGGCTCCTTATTATGCTTCAGGTTCCCAGATTAATGAGAGAACTTACTGAATTATACTAATTGGTGTGTTTTTTTAATGAAGATTGGTCGTTGGCTTTGTGTTTTTTAAAACACACATATAACACAGAGAGGGAGAGAGAGAGTGATAGAGGATGGGGGAAAAATGTCTGGTTTGTTATTACTGTAGTGTTAATTTATTTGTGTGGTGGTTCAGGCTGTTCTTTGAAGGCTTTCTCCTTCACTCTTGTGTCGATTGCGTGCCGTCACCAGCCTTCGATGAATAATTTCATTGCTCGTGCTCTGCATACGCTTTGATGTGGTGAGTGCTTTGCTTGTTTGTTTTAGAGCGGCTCTATCACTCGTGTTCAGGCACAGCACACAAACACACACACTTTCAAACCTGAGGAGCCTTCTGTCATTTTATTTTAGACAGATTTTCATATTTGGAAGAAACCAGCATATCTCTCTGTCATAAACTCACTCTTAGTTGCATTTTCTACAGTATTATCCAGTGAGTGCAAGTTGCGAATTTGCTATTCTTCTGCTGTTTCAAGTTCTCCAATTCCCGTCAGTCTTGGTCTTGGACTTTTTAGCTTATGTATCTCTCTCTTTCTCTCTCCTTCTCTCACCCTCTTTCTTTCTCATTCTCTTTTTCTCAGTCTTTTTCTCTTTCTACTCATTCTCTCTCTCTCTCTCTCTCATCTTTTTGTCTCGTTCACTTTAGTTGTCTGACATGACTCATCTTTCTCACCTCCTCTCATCATGACTCTGCTGTTTTTTCCTTGTTTGTCTGGGCAGGACGGAGTCTGTGGCTGAGAAGATGCTGACCAACTGGTTCACATTCCTCCTCTACAAGTTCCTCAAGGTGAGTCTGAAGGAGAGTCTGCATCCTTATTACCGCAATGTCCCTAATATACAGCAGAACCCCAGTCTTATTACCGTAATGGCTCCAAATTGCAGCAGGATCCCAGCCTTTAAAAGCCCAAATATACAGTAAGACAGCATACTTTTGGAAAAAGGAAAAAGGCGCGGGTCATATTTTATTGCTATACAAAAAAATAAATATAATATAGAGGGTGTCAAAAACTTTCTTGATGACAGAGGTGCCAGATTTAAGATTTTGCCTTGAGTGGTGTAAAAAAATGACTGGGTATCAATGCACTTCATTATCCCTTGACCTGGTGTTGATTATATCCGGGATACTGTGTTTAAATCTGTACAAAGCTGGAACACTTATGACATATGTCATGTTTTTAATGGGTTCATGTTTATCTCGAGAATCTCAGCTTCAAGTGTACCCAAACAATGAGTGTGTGGCAAAGAGACATTGAGAACTGAGAGCTGTTGAACTATCATTAATTGCTACATCAACATCACCATCTCAGAGGCAGTTCTTTATGTTCATTTGTGTGTGTGTGTGTGTGTGTGTGTTTGTGGTGTGTGTGTTGGTGCACACATGCGCGTGTGTACTGGGCACCACAAACAGCTTGCGCCTCTCCGTGTCCATTCCCCCCCTCGACCTCTTCATCATCCGAGGATCACAGGCGCTTGAGTGGCGTGACTGGAAGAGCAGGGGACCATATGTCCGCGGTGCTGACGTCAGCCGCTGTTACGTGAGCGAGCGCTAGAGCAGCAGCTCTCCCAGGCATGCAACTCCTCTAACTCTACTCAAGCAAGAAGCAAGAGTGAGGGGAAAGAGAAAGTGAGGTGAGAAAGAGAGAGGGAAAGAGAAAATGAAGGGTTACTACAGGTAAATGAAGGCAGAGCACAGAGCCTGTTTTCCACATGTTTTCATTTGATAAATTATTCATCGTTGTACGGCTCCTGACCATGCCGTCAAAGTCTAAAGATCTCTGAGAGCGTGTCACGCAAAGCTTTTGACTTCGGTCATAGAATGTTATTTTAAGTGCCTTGGCAATGGACCATTCCGCTTCCATTTTCCTCAAATGACTCCTGTTTGCATCCAGGGAAACCTGCTGAATTCAGCAGAAAAAGCTTATGGCTGCATCAGGGAAGGCAACAATTTCTTCTAGTCTCTTTTCTATAGTGTTTCTAAAGCTTTTGATGTTGTAGGATAGCATTAAAACCTTTTTTTTCATTTTTTTGTTGGTAGAAACATTAGTAACAAGTCATTATCACGACAAGAATTGGTATCAGTTTTTTTTTTTTTTTTCCAACTATACATACATACTGTACTCAAGAAATTAGACTTGCATTTCAGATGAGCCCCGACAACCCTTGTGTTTTAAGTGTAGTTATGTTCAACGCAGCTCTTTTGTACAGCGATGTAGAGTTAAAGTGGTGCAGGGACAGACAGATACTTTGAGAGGATCTGTGGCTCCTCGCATGAGGGTGCACTTCATTGGATTAATGATGCTCTGCACCAACACTTGGTCTCCCTCCAAAGAGAAGCCATTTAGCGTGTTACATAACTCACTCGTTTTGGAGCACCCAGGTAATGACTGCTACTCCAGCAAACACCCTGTTTCTGATAAGACTCCTTAATCATCGTACAAAGATTGGAAACTCAGACAGAGTGAAATCTTGGCCTGTCGCGTCATCTCGCATACGCGTGCATGTTCCTGCTTCGCTGGGTCTGGTTTTGTGTGTGTTCTGAGAAATCGAAGAGGGGTTGAACTGGCAGCGGATAAACAGAGCCGTCTCTTGGACCGGGCCGTCTCGTCTGTCTGTCTTTCGCTAGCATCTGTCTGTTTAATTAGCGCGGGCGTTAACGAGCCGGAGAGAGCATATGGAGGCAAACTAAGAAGAGGAAGAGAAGGCCACATGGAGTTTCCTTTTTTCGGGATGGGCGTCTGGGAACACGACCAGAGGGAGCCGAGTTCGCCATTGGGAAGAGATGAGCCAAAGGTCATGGCCACAGCGTCCTCTGAGGCGATCTCACACAAGGGGCCACAGAGGGAGGGAATGCAGGAGGTCAGGGAGGAAAGTGTTTGTGTGTGTGTGTGTGTGTGTGTGTGTGTGTGTGTCTGGGGAGGGCAAGGGGCAAAGGTCAGAGTGCATGGCGGGAAATGTCAAGCTGAGGTGATGCATAGTAGTATGGAGGGAACCAGGAGTAAGGCGAGTGAACGATTAGTTGAGATGTGGTGAGATAAGCGAGAGAGGGAAGGAGATGGAGAGAGGGATAGATGGAGGGAGGTAGGGAGAAGTGGCGGAGCTGAGGCAGTGAATGAGTGAGTTGGAGGCAAGGTGAGATTAAGTTTAGCCAAGCAAAAGAGAGGAGGCACAAGGAGAGAGAGAGAGAGAGAGAGAGAGAGAGAGAGAGCAAGTGAAAGAGAGAGAGATGGCTGAGGCCGTGTCTCATTGCCTCTTTGACATATCTCATGCACCGGAGTGCTTTCGGGGCACTTTCTCCCTCACAGTCGTTAACCTTCTATTAACTCCTCCATCAGTCCCTCCCAGCACTGTCTCCCTGTAGGGCCCTCAAACACTTCCTTTTTCCTCCCTCTCTCTCTCTCTCTCTCTCTCATTTCCTCTCTCTCTCCCTCTCTCCCTTTCTCTCTCCCCCCCCCTCCACACACACACCCCTGGGTGCAGTTGTGTGGTCAAGCACCTGGGGAACGACCATTAAGCATCTGTCAATCAGCTCCTAAACCGTGCCCAGGCCCCTGCTCCAGCCGCTGTCTGTCTCCCTAATGCACTGCGCACAAGCACACATGGTGACTTGCTCTGGGCTGGTCGGAGTGTAGCTCCATAGAGGAGAAATTTATCTGCTGGTGTCCAGAAGGCTCAGGATCAATTGACACAGTTAAGATCTTGAAATGGAGAGTGAAGATTTTCAAGATCTTCAAATGAGGAAAATCCAGGACATTCAAGATCTTCAAATGTGGAAAATCCAGAACATCCAATATCTTCAAGTGCAGAAAAGCCAGAACTTTCAAGATCTTCCAATGCAAAGTATCCAATGTCTCCAAGATCTTCAAGTGGATAATATTTCTCCTTTAAGGGACTAAATTATGAGACCAGAATGTCTAGACAATATCTATCAATCAATCCAGTGGTACACCCAGATTCATGCCCTGTCTATGTAAGCAGTTGAGTTGCCCAAATTGCACTGCTGATTCCAGCACTGAAGGAATATACTTCTCTGTTTTTGTTGACTGTTAGCAGTTGTTCATTAGATGGCTATCTGTCACGAGCCATTAACTTTCAAAACTGCTTTGCTAGTCTCTCTCCAACTCTGAGTGGGACAGATGCGTGTGATGCTCTATCGTTATAATTTGGCCCACTCAGGGAGATAACACCAAACAACTGGCAACCGACAACAGTGTCAACAAAACTGCTGCTAAAAGCAGAGGGAGCCGAGATTACCACTCATTACCAGTAGAAAGAGAGCCCACGGCTGAGAAGGTCTTATGTTGACCTGTTGGCCCAGTGTGAAATAGCCAGACACAGGGAGCGAAAGAGAGAGAGAGAGAGAGCTAGAGAGCGAGAGGGAGGGAGAGCAAGAGACAGAGAGAAGGAGAAGAAAAAGACAACACCGCCGTCTGTGCAAGAAGGCTGGTTTAGCTGGGGCTCTCCTGTCTGCCTGTCTGAGGCGGTTTTAATGGCGAGTGGGGTGACCAGAGGTTTGGGATGGATGCTGTTTTAATAGCCTCTCTCACCACCTCTCAGGCCCGCCAGCCACACGGCTCCACTGAGAGCCTGACACAGGGAGAGGTGTATTAAAAAGCCCTCATTACCCACACAGGGCCTGTTGACACTGCGGCTTAAGCTGTCGGCGGGAAAGGTGTGTGTGTGTGTGTGTATGTGTGTGTGTATGTATGTCTGTGTGTTTCTGCGTGTGCCTATTTGTGCGAGCGAATGCATCCATGGCTGTGTTTGTGTGTGCGTGCGTGTGTGTGTGTGTGTGCGTGTTTACAAGAATGTGTATTTATTCCATGTATGTGTGGCAGAAATGTGTTCAAGGTGTGTGTGTGTGTGTGTGTGTGAGCGAGCTTGTTTACTTCAGTGGATGTGTTATTAAAGTGTATATAAATGCGTCTTTGTATTTACAGTATGTTTGAGTGCTGGTCTCAGAAGTCCCTTCTGTGTTGTTTTCTTCTCATTGGTGGTTGTGTATTGCCCCTCATAGCCCTCATAAGAGCTCCTCTCAGCACTGTTAAGGGTCAGTTTATGCCCCTCTTAGCCCTGCCATTTTCTCAGCACAGTAAAGGGAGACAGTGTCTGGTGCTTTTTGGAATCGGGTCCCTGTCCTTGCACTAAAATACTGAGCTGAGAACAACGTTATGTGTTCCTGTGTTTGACCCTCCTCCACAGCCCTGGTTTATAAATAGATAGATATGCAGTGATACTTTTTTATCCACAAGGTAATTAAGAAGTATGTGTGTAGGGGGGGATGTTTGTGTGTTAGTGTGTTTGTGCCGGTATGTTAGAAGTGTAGAAGCTTATGCACACTCACACTGTTCTCTCTACCTCTTTCCCCCCTCTCTCTCTACCATTCCTGTCTCTACCCCTCCCCTCTCTCTCCATCACTCTCTCCCCCTTGTCAGGAGTGTGCTGGAGAGCCTCTGTTCATGCTGTACTGTGCCATGAAGCAGCAGATGGAGAAGGGTCCTATTGACGCCATCACCGGCGAGGCACGCTACTCCCTCAGCGAGGACAAGCTCATCCGCCAGCAGATCGACTACAAGACCCTCGTAAGCAGCACCCACACCCACACCCATCACCCTCCCTGTCTCCACCACCACCCTCACCACCATCTTCTGGTCCAACTATGCCCCACCCAGACTGTCTATAGACTAATGCCCCTTCACACACCCAGATTCAGCTCTCATTGGTCTCTTAACATCCGTTTTAGGGCTAAGAGTTAAATTGTTATAATGCAAATTGGGGAGGAAACTGGGTTAAATGCTAAAAATGCTATTTGAAATAAGGGGCTAAAGGTTAAAAAGGCTAGCTGATAAAATGGACTAAATGCTAAAAGTATAGTTGATTTAATGGGCTAAATGCTATAAAGGGGTAGCTAAAAAATGGGCTAAATGCTTAAAATGGCTAGCTGAAAAGATGAGCTAAATGCAAAAAAAGGCTAGCTGGAAAGTGCTGGTGTTTAGCTCCGATGCAGTGGGAAAGCTCTAGTGAGTATCCTCTGTGTCAGTGGGAGAAATGGGAATTCATGAGGGGAATTGCTCCGCTGTGACATCAGGTCCCCAGAGCCAATTTGCCTGTGCTGGGTTGCTTAACTCCCCTAGATAACGGTTGCTTCTGTCTGACATCAGTACCTACTGTGTGTGTGTGTGTGCATGTGTGTTTGAAATGTTTCTTCACTGGACACTTTCTAACAAGGCGCCTTGTCTCCTGTTGTACTTGTGTGGATGTTTTGTCACCCCCTGAAGCACTTTTTGTGTGCGCACGTCTTGTTCTCCTTCTCCTCCATTTTGTGATGTAACCACTCTGTCAGCGATTGCCTGTGCCTGTCTGAGACTTTCTGGAGCGATTCCTCATGTCTTAACTCTCCCTCCCTCCCTCTTCTCTGTTCCTCCCCTTCTGCAGACTCTGCACTGCATGAACCCTGAGAACGAGAGCGCGCCCGAGGTGATGGTGAAGGTGCTCAACTGCGACACCATCACCCAGGTGAAGGAGAAGCTGCTGGACGCCGTCTACAAGGGCACGCCCTACTCCCAGAGACCCAAGGCCGGGGACATGGACCTGGGTAAGATCACGGGTTCGTTGGCCTCATATCTACTTTGTGTTGTGTTGTTTTGTGTTTGCATGCTAGTCAATCTGTCTGCCTTTGGGAAAAAAAGTGAATTAGGTTTTATTAGAAATTAAATAAATGAAAAAAATAAATGAATACATTTAAACACTTTTATTTATACATTTTAAATGACTATCACACACATAGTCTGACTTGTTAATAGAATAGCTACTGTAGAATCGTTAGTCTTTGATGCTCAGTCTGTCACTCGAGTAGCATAAATTAATTTCAAAGTAATGCATTGCAATCTGACCCATTACTGACCCATTGCTTACTGCAAAAATCTGTGGGGCCAGAACACACATACACACACACACACACAAACACGCACACACGTAAATGTTCAGTTCCATCAGGGTGCTGATGTGATGTGTATTTCTCCCTCAGAGTGGCGCCAGGGTAGGATGGCTCGCATCATCCTACAGGACGAGGACGTCACCACCAAGATCGACAACGACTGGAAACGCCTAAACACCTTAGCTCACTATCAGGTAGCACTGAGTGTATACACACACACACACTGTATACATACACTCATAACCACATACCTACACATACATATCTATAGGTTCACCTGTATGTTGTTGTTATTGTATTGAGCCTGAAGCTGACTTTTGCTTCTTGACTGGTTGCCCAGGTGACGGATGGGTCGGCCATAGCTCTGGTCCCCAAGCAGAACTCGGCCTACAACATCTCCAACTCGTCCACGTTCACCAAGTCTCTCAGCAGATACGGTGAGACGCCCTTCACTGCTCTTTCCTGTGCTGCTCTCCTTTCAAAGCCAACACGTTTCTTTCCGGACATTCTCCACGCCTCTCGCTCTAGTTCTGACAGTGAAAATCATTTTTCACCCAGGCACACACACACACACACGGGTCCATAAATACACATACATACTGGCTGGCACACACACACACACACACACACAAACACACACAGGGGCAATCTCTCAGAAATACACAAACTGGCACACACAGACTGGCACACACATATACACACAACACACAGTGTAAATGTATCCAGATAGAAATCAATAAAAACTTGGCTGTGATGCTCCACTTCCTTGCCTGAACTGATTTTCTAGTTTACTTCACTTTTCAAAACATTTCTGCCTTTCACCCCCTAACACTCTTCCTCACATTCTCCCCTTCCCACTCATCCGTCTCCTTTTCTCTATCCATCTTTTCCCTGGGGCAGCCCTTAACTAAAAACACCCATACAAATGTGATGCATGTCGTTATAATCTGGAGGTTCTCAGCAATAATAAAATGAGAGTGAAGTGAATGAAAAAAAATGACCTTAACCCCTTATTGCTCCATTGGGTGCCCCTGTAGAAGGCAGCCCATTGTGGTTACTGTGTGCTTCACATCACTGGTTTGTGGACTGAATGCTGTGTGTATTTACAACTGATATAAATACATCAGAAGATCAAGAGAATATATTGTCTACAGTATACTTCACATTCTTCTTCAGTACACAACTCTGGTGGGCTGTTCATCCGTCTGTGTTTTCTGCGTGTGTGCATGCGTGTTTGTATTTGTGTGTGCGACTGTACATGTTTGTTTGTTGGTATGTGCGTGTGCATGTGTTCCTGCACGCGTGTGTGTGTGTGTGTGTGCCTGTGTGTGTGTGCGGCGGCATAAAGTGGAGTGGCAGGCGGCGAGCGCAAAGCCGCTGTCTGTTTGCTGGCGTGCCGTCCGCCCGGCGCGTCTTTATTGGCCCCGTGAGCCGATCAGCTGCCGCGGACGCACATGACAGCCGCTAAATCCCCACCGCAATGCCTCTGGGTGCCAGCAGGAGGATCACTGTCGCAGTCACACAGAGAAGGAGGGAGGGAGGGAGAGAGAGTGAGAGAATGCTAGAAAGAAAAATGACGAGAGAAGGATTGGCCTGTTACTGAGAACACAGAGAGGGATGAAGGGAGACAGAGAGAGAGAGAATGCTAGAAAGAGAGAAAAGACGAGAGAGTAACTTTAGTGGCAGGGCAGGACGGGCGGAGTGGGAGAGAAGTGACACGTCGCATTAGAGTCAGGGATGAGTGCGCACAGGGAAGGAAGTGGAATTATGTAGTGTGGCCTTGTCACATCCCACTGGAGTCACTCCTCTCTCTCTCTCTCTCTCTCTCTCTCTCTCTCTCTCTCTCTCT